>BJCO01633771.1:0-26216 GCA_018326465.1 Flaveria floridana
CCAGAAAGACATCGTAACGTTAGATATTAACGTTTATATAGTACTTGAAATGGAATATTGCGTTTATGTAGTAGTTGAAATGAAATGAATTTATATCGTTGAATTATGAAATGAATTTATAAACTAACGTTTATATAGTAGTTGAAATTGAATATTGCATCTCGTCACATAATTAACACGAATATCGAGGAATATTACGTCATATCAAATAATGTAATAAATACAAATTTACACGACTATCGAGGAATATTACGTCATATCAAATAACGTAATAAATACAAAATTACACGAAAAACGAGGAATAATATATCTCGTCAAATTATTAAAAGTGTAACTAGGACCCGTAAGGAAGTTCACGGCCCGTAAGAAGAATTCCATACGGGCCGTGAAGAAATTCACGGGCCGTAAATCTATACGACCGTTATCGTATTCACGGGCCGTTACGTTTTTGAATTACGTTTCTGAATTACCGATTTGACTTGCGACAGACCATACGGGCCGTGAAGGGTCTTACGGCCCGTAAGCAAGGCGTCCAGATATCCTGGAGGGCGTCCCTTTAGCAGGCCACTTATCCTAAATAAATAAAAGGTGCCGGTGACGTCAATGACATCAAATCCTGAATTTCTATTGGCCAATAGGCGTGGAACCACCTACAAAAGCCACGTTTTCCCTCTTGTTGGAACCCTCTCGAGCCTTCCTTCTTAATTACGAAGCTATATCATCTTCACTCCATAATTCCACCAAAACAATCTTCAATTCTTTTTCGGCATTTAGCGACCTTTGAGACACGACACTTTTGCCGATTTGGATTCCATCATCTTCTAATAACCATGAACGCTCGCATCAAATTGTCGATAATCGTCATATGTTCCTTGTTATTGTTCTACGTATCTGTAGCATCAAAATCCCTCGATCCTTATAAGGTAATAAAAAGCTCTGTCTTTCTTTCTCAATTGTCATGTAATTACACCAAGTTGAGGGTTTTTCCTTCAGGATATGCACATTCATCGTATGTTTGTGGATGTATGCACATAAAGCGCCATGATCGTGTTTTTTTAGATGTTTTGTCATGCAACTGAAAACTGATTTCAATTGTAGTTTACGATTTGGTTTTTATGAAGAGAAACCAATTATTATAAAATTTAGGGTTTCTAGGGGGATGTTAATTTGGGATGAGCTACTTATCAAAGCCAGGTGAATCTTATAATTTTGGATTGTGCCGTTGCGGTTAGAAGCCCAAGGTTTTTATGCTTATTTTAAGAAGAAACTGGTTTGAATTTAGAAGACAATATGTCATTATATTATGTTGTATGCATGAGTCAATTGTGGCTTAGACTAGATTGTTTGGAATTCTAGGAGATATTGCAAGATTCTTTTGATTTCTGGAGTGTTAAGAAGCATAATATGTGAAATGTCGTCCTTTAATTTTGTTGATTTTAAGTTTTGGTCATGTTTAAGTTAGTGATGGATCATGGATGATTATTCTAAATTGTTGCCATCCTTTCTTAATTCTAGTATAAATTGATGTTGATGACTATCAATGATGTTCGAATTGGACAACTAGGTACCAGAAAATACCAATCGGTGTTACGTGTCACCCACAGCTTTTATGCTGGACTAGGAGGATATATCATTATATGTGTGAATCTTGAATTCATACCAAGAGATTTGGGCTATCCTGCTTGACATATCTCAGTTTTTTGTCCAGACTTGTTGGGGATACTGATTTTGGCTGGGCTATTCTGCTTTGACCGTATCACATGTATCCCTCAAAACTTATCGAGTGTGCCACAAATGTAACCTGCGGCAAAGTAAAAAAGGAAAATTTGAATTTTCTATTTGATATGATTCGATTGTTAGCTCTCTTATGGCCAACATTATATAGAGAAACAATTTTCGTGAGTTGTTATGTCATATGTGTGGTTCCAGATGTTTGTTATATCATGTTTAATAATGAAGGCTTGAATGTCTGACTATATTCAACATGTTACCAGGTACTGGGAGTCGAAAAGGATGCAAGTCAGAGACAAATTCAGAAGGCTTTCCACAAGTATGTTCTTTTCTTGATCTTGTATAACACCGCCCCACATGCTAATTTATTTTTCACAGAACGATATGCTGTTTCTGCATACGTAGATTGTATCCCATCTCACAATTTAAACATACCAGATGTGTTATGTATAATGTTCAAGGAACGTTTATGCTTCATTTTATAATGATGAAAAAAACTTGGTGGTTTCTTCAGCAATTAAAGAAAGATATGTTCACAATCCTATGTCAGTCTACCAACTTTAGCAATTTTAATGTTCTCTCATTACCCTTTTGTAGGCTCTCTCTTCAATATCATCCTGATAAGAACAAAAACAAGGGGGCTCAGGAGAAGTTTGCTGAAATAAATAACGGTATGGTGAATGCTTCCTTCATTTGCTCAAAAACAGGAAGAATGAAAGAAAGAAAATCTATTTGCACAAATATGTTTTCATACAATAGGTATCTAATATACTAGAATACTGTTAAAAACTTTTTATCTTATATACCCGGATGATATATGACTGGAAAAAAAATGTAAATAGAAGTGAAATACAAAATCGGTGTGTTGTTTGGAGGTGGGTTCTCCAATGATGCTTAGCTAAAGCATATATCAATAATCAAATCAGAGCGTATTAAACCCTATCTGATAATCCATATTTACAAAATTATTCAATTATTATAGTAACCATTATGCTGTAATACTATTGCTGTATGATTCGCTGTGGATTATTCTTTAATTGTTGTTGCCAAATATGTGTCTAACAATCTATTTTCCAATTTTACTTTTTGCCAGCATATGAAATTTTATCTGATGAAGAGAAAAGAAAGAATTATGACATGTTTGGGGATGCAAGGGGAAACCCTGGATTTGGTGGTGGGGATGGCGAAAACAGTGGCGGACAAACCTTCAGAAGTGGTGGGCCAGGACAAAGTGGGTTTAGATTCTCGCCTGATGAATGGCAAACAATGGATGGTCAACATGGTGGTTCAAAATCATATCAATTTTCCTTTGGTGGAAATAGCGGTGGGAGTTCATTTGGTTTTGATATAGGTGATGTTTTTTCAAACTTTTTTGGGGGCGGCGGCGGCATGGGTGGTGGTGGGAGTCAGTTTGGTAGTTCAGGAGGGTCACATTCGGGTCCTCGGAGTTCTCCTAAGAGCAGCATTATATCTATTAATTCTCAGATATATAAGAAGCAAGTAATTGATAAAGGAATCACTTGGCTTTTATTATCTTACACTCCATTAATGAAAGGGATGAAGCAATATGAATCCATCATAGAGGAAGTTGCTAGCTCACTAAAAGGCGCTTTAGAGGTGATTATCTTATTATGTGTGTTGTTGTTTGGATTTGTGCTTTTGGAACTGCTTGTATAAAACTTCTGTTTTAGCTTTTGGACAAAAAGGTTCTGATCCGATTATCTGATTATTTAAGGGTCAGATAATCAGTTTCATATCATCTGCAAGATTACCAATTTACTGCCTTCTCACCCTAATCTCTTTTGGTCATTTTGTTTATTACTTCTATCTAATAATCATATATGCCAAGCATTAGACTATTACAACGTCATATAGCAAAATCATATCCAAACACTATCTTGTATGGTCTATTATATTGCAGCTGATCATTTGGTAATGTTCACTAATATCACATTATCATGTAAAAAACACACATCTAATCATCTTTAATTTTTTTGTTTTTTATATTTATTTGGAGGCAGACATCCAAAATCCCTTTACTTTTTTCGGTTTAAAGTTGAACAGTGCCTGTAGTAACATCTGTGTTATCTGAAATTACCAGGTTGGAAGTGTGAATTGTGAAGCAGAATCATCTTTGTGTAAGGAACTTGGTATCTACCCTAGGAATCGACCTCGAGTCTATGTTTATTCATACAAAACAATTGAAAGTGGTTCATTGCTCGAGTACACTGGTGATGTAACTGTTAAAGAGTTGAAGTCATTTGTTCAAGATCATATGCCAAAGTTCTCAAAACGTGTCACGTGGGCCCAGTTTGAGGCAGAATCTAGGACTGTGGAATCTTTAACTAAAGTCATGCTTCTTTCTACTAAAAAGGATACCCCTGTTATATGGCGTGCCCTTAGCGGCTTGTACCGCAAACGTTTTGTCTTCTATGATACACAGGTAATTAACCAACCTGGACCGCCCATCTTTTTATTTATTTTACTGCGAGAACTAAGTTTTAAAATTCATTAAGTTTCCTTGGTAAGGTGCAATAATTAGTTTTTAATTTCTTGTTGGATGGATTTTGCTTTTGGTCATATGATTGTTTAGGGGTCAAATAATCAAGTCCCATTCCGGCCAACTGATTACCTAATTTTTTAGGCTAATATTTCCATTGATGAAGTGTCTCTACTTTTTACAAGAACATGTAATTGATGTTTTATTATTAATGATTTCTTAAATAGTTTGGATGAAATGTCTTCTCGTCTGAAGACACTAGTCCATGTCTTCCCCAAGAAGACCTCAGGAAGACATTTTTAAATGAAATGTCTTCCGGAAATCAAACAGTCTGTTCTATTAAAACCTCTTCCCGCGTCTGCGTGCGCGCAGATGAAGAGGTTGGGAAGAGCTTTTTGTAAAAAACAAACACCACCATAGTTTTCAAACCATTCAGTGAGTCCCACTACACCTGATTTTTTAACACTATATATCAAAAAGAACACCCAAACACTCCTTTACTCATTATATTAAAAAATTACTCTCGATGCACATCCAAACACCCTGAATACTTATTTCCTAACGATGTTTCAAGGATAATTAGAGAATTATTGTTACCTATTCTAATTCTTAGATGAATTGACTTGATAATGTTTTCTTCAAGGTCCAAGATGTTTCAGATCCAGCAGCAAAAATACTAGGTGTTAATGAAGTTCCAGCTGTAGTTGGTTGGCTATCAAATGGGGAGAAGCAGATTCTGAAAACGGGTATCCATGTGAAAGATATGAAATCGACAATTAGGGAATTTAGTTGGTTACTAGATGATTTTGAGAGAAAGAACAAGAAGATAGGAGCTTCATCTCATAGTAAGAAGCCTAAGGCCGACTCAAATTCAGATAAAGAACTGGTGGTTCCTATGTTGACGGCCACAAATTTCGATGTAATCTGTGGGGAAAAAACACCGGTTTGCATTATCGGCGTCTTCAGATCCTCTAAAGGAAGGGAAAAACTTCATACCATACTCTCATCTGTAAGTAAACTTACTGTCTTTTATCCTTTACCAGTCTTATCCTTATCAAGTTCTCTTAGATTTAGCGTACTTGGTGACGGGGTATAAGAGGTCAGGTTGAAATTGGTAATTATGACATGTAAAGGTTTGGGAGGCTGGACGCTTATTGTCCAGACAATTTAAACTTTCATAAAATTGTTAATGTGCTAAGCATGACTATAAATGAGTACAATAAGAATCCAATATTCTCAATTTTAAAGTGAATGCATTTAACAAACACTCGGGGCAACATTTCAGTTGCTTCACTGATTTGACTCATTTACCCGTTGGACCCATTAAAGATCAGAATATAATCCAAATCTTCCCATTCATAAGTAAATGGTGTTACAGTTGCCTTATTAGGTTGAAAATATATTTGTCAATAGATAGAAATAGTATATGTTAGATACAAGCTACTTGTGTGGATTAGTTGTCTCCTAATGTGTACTTTTGTATGGGGGTTTACAATCAACTGAATAAGATTTCTACTCCAAAATTGGCTTTCATATAAAATGGCTTTTGTTAACCCATGTGTTAATATGTTTTTCTGGTATATGTGAATATGAATTCAGGTGTCGCAAAAGTCGCTGGTAAGGAACCCGAGGGATTCAGTTTCTTATGGTCTTTTGGATGCTTCAAGTCAATCCTCATTTTTATACGCATTCGACAAATCAGGGTTTAAATCATCAGACCGGCTCTTGATCGCCTACAAGCCCCGTAAGTCCAAGTTCTCAGCATTTACAGGAGATATAACTTCCGAGGAAGTTGAGAAATTTATAGGCTCGGTTCTTAACGGTGATGTACAGTTTTGTAAGATGAGGCAAAAACCCACATTAAAGTGAACATTTCTTAGTTTTGTTTTAAAATGTAGATGACAGAGTAAAACCCATCTGTGTCATAGCCAAGGAATACAAAGATAATGCTTACAGTCTGGTCTTGGGTACACAACTAAAGTTAAAACTCAAAACCAACCCAAGTTGGATTGATTGTTACAAATGGATGCTAGCTTAGATTGTGGTTCCAACTTCGAAATGGATGCCCCATGACACCAGTGTTTTTTCCATAAAATGCTTAGCTTTATGGTTTATAACACGTTTATTGTCTACTTTTAAGATCAGACGTTATATATTTGATTTAGAGCTGCGACAATTTACAAGGGTATCAAGTGTACATATTTTCTTTAAAATCACCTCAAAATAGCTTTACAGGGCATAAAAGAAACTACAAACCATGCATGTAAAAGTTATTTATTAACGGAAGAAAGGTAGTACTGGAAATCTGGAATTATTATGTCTACATGTATTTATTGTCATTATTTAAGTTCTTTTCATAACGTTTCTCGTTCTTGCTTTTTGCAATAGACATATTGTTTTAGCAGCGAGCGCGCAACCCACTAGTCCTAGTCGTAAATATATGTCGAGTTTACAATATGACTTTAAATCTTTAATCGTCAGTCATTTGAGTCTTTGAGAGTGACACTATAATAACACACGTTGGTATGGTTAGGTTACGTTGTGATTGGTAAATGAGTAATTGTACCTAAAAGTAATTGCACCTAAATGAGTAATATTTATCTCATGCGTTTTGCAAAATGAGGATAAAACTAGTTTTTACCCGCCGCGCTCTGCGACGGTGGCATGTCCTCCGGCGTAATAAATTGTTAGATTACAATCGACATGACTAATTTGTTTGTTTGTTAGATTACCCACCCAGACCCTGCTCTTGAGTGGGACATACTGGGTTTGTTTGTTTGTTTGTTTGTTTATGACTAATTTCCAAACTAAATTTCTGTCAAAATGTAGAATGATTCGAATTTATACGTCAAATGAACATATATTATTATGACGTGACTCCAAACAAAACTCATGTTAGAAACGTTGAAACGTACATAAAATAAGCACGTGCAGCAGCGTTGTATGTAGCGTGATAAAGTATAGACTATAATGTCCCAACTCATTTGTAAACTAAATTTATATCGAAACGTAAATTAACTCAAATTTATACCATCAAATGAAAACGTATTATATATGACCCGAATTGTTTCGAAACGAAATTGACGTCGAAACATAGACCAACTTAAAATGTACTTAAAAATAAGCACGAAAATGTTTTATATTTGACTCGGCCGGTTTCCAAATAAAATATACGTTAAAAACTTAGACGAACTCAAACTCATATTGACACATACATAAAATAACGTAAGAAATTAGTTGTTTTGAGTAAAAACGCATAGAGGGTACACCCAAAATTTTAAAAACCTTAGAGGGTCAAAGTGATATATTTTAAAGTTTTAAAAAGTCGTGGTAATCAAAATGTCAAAATTAATTTGACGAGGTTCAACTACCGGTGGTCTTTTGCCACTGACTTTTATTATGCCCTCACGTGTTGCGGCGAAACACGACTCTGTTGATTTCGGAAAATTCCTAAACAAATTTGAATTAAAGTAAACACGACAACGCATCACGGGTGTTATACACAAAAAGAAAATAAAATAAATGAAAAAAGGAAAGGATAAATAACGAAGAATCGAACAGTGGAAGGTTCCAAGAAAGCCAAGCTCTTTATCCACTTCGCCACTTTAGCTTTTGTATCATTACTCAGCCCAAAGGATATAGAATGTAATCTGTAAATAAAAAGTAGTCGGTTAAAATTAATATTATATAAAAAGGATATTTATCTAAAAGAATGTGCAGGCGCGGGTGAGGGACGGTCAATACAATCAAGTTTCATAATAAGGAGAGAGTTAAAACATTTAACAGATCAAATAGGGAACCAGATTTAAGTAAAAGATACTAAGAACACAAATAAGTAATGAGACAAAACTAAGAACAAGAACAAGATAAGTATGGTTTTCAACAATGTTATATATTGCTCATCTTGAGCAATGAGCTCTAATATTTTTGGAACAAGGGCTGTTTCTACCCCTGAGAAGCCCACAGTATGCTTTCTCATAGTCTTGAAGAAGTCGGGCTTCATCTGTCACATTTTTAGAACATTACATGTTTCCATTAACTGTGAGCCCAGTTCACAGTTAAGAATGTGCTGGATATATGTAGGGAACATGTAATATTCTAAGGAGTCTAAGTTAGCAAGTAAATTTGTATAGACAAACTGAGAATACCTGAACTTGACCCCCTAAATCATCCCATAGACTATGTAGGAAAGGTCTTCAGGAATTTGGTCTCATCCTCCATATTTGTTGGATAGACTATGGATGACCATATGGAGGAGATACTTTCACTGGGAGGAGACCTTCCCTTTTTTGAAG
Source organism: Flaveria floridana (assembly GCA_018326465.1). Taxonomy (NCBI): domain Eukaryota; kingdom Viridiplantae; phylum Streptophyta; class Magnoliopsida; order Asterales; family Asteraceae; genus Flaveria; species Flaveria floridana. The sequence goes on from BJCO01633771.1 coordinate 8,527, forward strand.
GTTCTTTCAGAGTAATCATCTTCATAGCCCATCTGCTTGAAGGACTGGTTGACAACAAACTTGGGGAAGGACAAGTCATCTTCAACATCATAAGTGTTTATGAAGGCTGTAGTGATAAAGATTGTTCTCTCCTACAGTGTGGCAGATAGTGCATTCTCCCCATCCATGGTGACCTCTTGGCAGGTCCTCCAAAACTCCAAGAGATGATCTTTATAAAGTGGAGAATCGATGGTAAGGGAGGTGAAGCAGTTGAATAGAGTCAAGAATCGACAAACCTTTGAGACCTAGGATCTTTCTCAAAGTTCAATAGAGCAACCTGATTGTGTTGCCTGTGTAAGTGCATGAAAAAATCTGGTTTGTTTCTTCGATCAAGGTTGGCCATTTATGAGGTAGCTTTATGGTGAAGGAAGATGAGAACAAGGGCGGTACTAGGTGAATTTAAGTTAGAGAATTTTGCAGATGAAGAGGAAAGTGAAAGAGGGGGAACCGTTGAATGTATATATATGAAATGGATTTAAGACAAAGTTAATGCAAAAGGATAAACTTTGAAATCCGGATATTGGTCCCCCCTCTAAAAATTATGCCCAAAAAGGTAGTTTTCTTGAAAGTCGTAAATCTTCCGAAGACGATTTGTCTTCGGAAGTTTTATAAAGCTTCCGAAGCCAATTTTGACTTCGGAAGATATTCCTGAGCTTTATGGAAATTTGCTTCCGAAAAAAATACTTAGAGTATTTTTACTTCTGAGACATATTTAGTTTCGAAAAATATTAAAACTGAGAAGTTTTATTGATAAGAGAATAAATCTTTCAAGGCTTAATTGCTTTCGGAAGAAAATTGTCCTTCAAAAGCATATAAGTACTTAGAAATATATTTAAGCTTCGAAAGATATGTTAGATTTTTTTCCGAAGGTAAATTTCTTGTAAGTAATTATCTGATTTAAAGACTTAATGTTCTTTCGAAGACTAAAATTCTAAAATTCTAAGGAATATCATTTAAAAATTTTCTTTCAGAGTAAACTGGGCTTATGTAGGTGATAATATAGACAACTTAGGACACACATGTTTTAGAAATAGTCTTGAGTTAAGTTTAAGAAACTCTACTCCAAGTTAATCATCCCAATAGCTGATACAACATATTTAAATCTCTGTTCATTAAAAGCCTTTGTAAACAAATCAACATATTATTCATTTTTGTTAACTTTGACTAGCTTTATCAATCCTTTTTCAAAATTATCTCTAATTAAATGGTACCTGATGTTGATGTCTTTTTGTCCTTGAGTGCAGCACATGATTCTCTGTGATAGAGATAGCACTATTGTTGTCTATGTGGATTGGAGTCTCCTTGAAGTTGAATCCATAGACCAGCATCTGATTTTGAATCCAAAGCACTTGAGATAACAGATAGCAGCAACAATGTATTCAGCTTTAGCAGTTGATGCAGACACACATGATTGTTTCTTGCATTGCCATGAGACTATCCTTCCACCAAGGAATTGACATCCCCCAAATGTAGATTTTGCTGTCATATTGCAGCCATCATAGTCACTATTTGTATTGGCATACAGATTGAAGTAAGAATTCTTTGGATACCAAAGGCCTAGTTTGGGAGCACCTTTAAGAAATCTAAGAATTCTCTTGACAGCAACCAGGTGTGACATCTTGTGGTTGGCTTGATATCTTGCACATATACATGTAGCAAACATTATATCAGGCCTGCTGGTTGTGAGGTACATAAGAGACCCAATCATAGCTCTATAGAGGTGTTCATCTACACACTCCCCCTTAAGATCAGCGCTAAAGGAGTGGTTTTTTGCTATGGGTGTCTTTGCAACCTTACATTTAGTCATGTTGACTCTTGTAAGAATGTCTTGTACATACTTTGACTGACTTATGAAGATGTCATTGTCAACCTGCTTCACTTGAATTTCTAGAAAGAAATTGAGTTCCCCCACGACACTCATTTCAAATCTATTCTTTATCAGCTTCTGAAAGTCTATGCAGAGCTTTGGATTAGTTGACCTAAAGGTAATATCATCTACATGAACTTGAACCAGCATCAAATCATTCCATGTTCCTTTGATGAAGAGTGTTGTATCTATAGTACCTCTCTTGTAGCCATGTTGACAGAGATAATGAGATAGTGTCTCATACCACTTCCTTGGGGCTTGGTGCAGCCCATAAAGAGCTTTATCATGCTTGAAGACATAATAAGGATGATCTGGGTCTGCAAAGCCAGGTGACATACACTTCCTCATCTATCACCCCATATAGAAAAGTATACTTGACATCAAGTTGGTAGACCTTGAAATTCTTGGATGCACCAAAAGCAAGGAATATCCTAACAGCTTCAAGTCTTGCCACAAGAGTAAAAAAATTTGTGTAGTCAATCCCTTCCTCTTGTGTGTATCCTTGAACAACTAGTCTTGTCTTGTTCTAGATGACAAGTCATCTATCATCTTTCTTGTTCCTAAATACCCATTTAGTAACTATTGTAGTCTTCCCTTGAGGAAGAGGGGATACGTTCCAAACCTTTACCTTTTGAATTGAAGCAACTCCTCTTGCATAGTTTCAACCTAACTACCATCCTTAGAGCTTCATCTGTGTAGTCAATTCCCTCTTCTTGTGTATATCCTTGAACGACTAGTCTAGCCTTATTCTTGATGACAAGTCCTCTATTATCTTTCTTGTTCCTAAACACCTATATGGTACCTATGGTGGTCTTCCCTTGAGGAAGAGGACATAGATTCCAAACCTTTTGTCTTTTGAATTAAGCAGCTCCTCCGACATTGCTTTAATCCAATTTCCATCCTTCAAAGTCTCGTCAACCTTCTTAGGCTCTATCTGGGATAAGAAGAAAGAGTATAGACAGATATTTTTGTCATGGGTTTGTCCTTTTGTTCTCACCCCTGTGTCAACATCTCCAATGATCTTTGTGGTGGGGTGTGACTTGTGGATCTTGAGTTGAGGAATCACAATAAGTTGATTGGGCAGCTCCAAATTTGTGAAGTTTAGATCTGACAATGAAGTTCACCTACCACATCAGCATACTTATCAAGAGAAGCTTGATCCAATGAGTGTGTGACATCATTGATGTTCTCTTCCACAGAGTGGTTATCAGCATCAATAAATTCCTGATCACTGTCACTACTACCATTTCCTCCTATATTTGAAGCTCCTTCATTTGACTTCTGTGCTGAGCTGGAATTTGTAGGCAATTCAGATGTGTCAGCTGAATTTGTCATGGTTGTGCTGATAGGAACTCCATCTGCAGGGTTAGTTACCATTGGAGCTGAAATAGTATTCTTGCCTGGTCTTCTCCGCTCAAATACTGGATTAGGATCTCTTGTTGATAAGTTGCATATAGATCCTAAAATGTTCTCAGAAGATTTATTAAAACAGTTGGTAACTAAATCAATATCAAATAGCCAATCAGGACCAGGACCTTTCATAATGGGAGTGTGCACATTGAAGGTCATATTGGCTGACTCTTCAACTACTGTAGTTCTGAGACTGTATGCTCTATAAGCCTTAGCTTGGAAAGAGTATCCAATAAAGTGTCCTCATCTGATTTCTTAGCAAATTTGGCTACTTGATCTTTGGTATTCAAGATGATGCAAGGGCATCCAATTCATCTGAGGAAACCAATGAAAGGTCTCCTTTTGTGCCACAGTTCAAAGGGAGTCTTACCATGAGTCTTAACTACTAAAACTATGTTTTGCACATAGCAGGAAGTGTTGACTGCCTCTGCCCAGAAGGTGATGGGCAGTTTAGAGTCAGACAACATGGTTCTTGTAGCTTCAATGAGCGTCTTATTTCTCCTCTTAGCAACACTATTTTGCTTAGGAGTCTGGGAGCACTATATTATCTTGTAATACCCTTTTCATTACAAAGTGAGTCAAGGATTTGGTTCTTGAATTCGGTTCCTTGATCACATCTTATGGTCTTGACCTTCTGATCACATTGATTCTCAATTTTCATAATGAAGTTCTTTAAGATCTCAGGAGTCTCATCCTTAGTTCTAAGGAAGAAGACCCAAGTGAATCTTGTGAAATCATCTGTAATCACAACACAACATGAGGTCCTTCCTAGACTCATTACACTAGGGGAAGGACAAAGAGATCTATGTGTAATAAATGTAGGGGAGTAGTGACGGAGTTCTTTTCCTTTGGCTTGAGAGACACCTTGTGTTGCTTCCCTTTCAGGCATGCAACAGAGTGATCATTACTTGTAAACTATTTCTTTAGCATTCTAGTTTCTAAATCATTCTTAATTAATTTGTTCAAGTTTTTAAAGTTTACATGGTGCATTCTTTTATGCCAAAGGAAAGGCTTATCATTATTTGCTTTAGATAGAAAGCAAGAAACTTCTCCTGAGGGGGATGCTTCCTGTAAATCCTTCTTATACATTTTCCATTTCATAGGGGCTCTAAGCAGAATATGCTCTTGAGTAATGATCACCCCGGGCTTGAGAACAATGCACTCATACTCAGTAAAGAGCATGTTATGTCTTTGATCACAAAATTGAGATACACTCAGTAAATTGTACCCAAGCTCCTTAACAAAATTTACCTTCTCAATGTTGATCTTACCATTTATGCCCCTACCCCTTCCAGTAATATAACCTTCTACATCTCCTCCAAAAACAACCAGTCCTCCATCAATTTTCTTAAAATTTTAAAGCAAAGAGCCATTGTCTGTCATGTGCTTGGAACAACCACTATTAATGATCCATACATTCCTCTTAGTCTTTAGTTGTTTCAATACAAAAATAGATGGTTAGTTACATTTGGAAACCCAAGTCTCATTAGTCTTGGGCTTGTTAAAGTGGACTGAAGACAATGCAATAGTGATTGATCCTATGTTTAGACTTTGAAGATCATTTGCTGTTGTTGATGAAGAAGTTTTAGTCACATGGTCTTCCTTTATCTTCCACGCCATCTTTGGAAGATTAGACTTGACCTTCAACACTTCAGAAGTTTTAACAACTTTGGAAGTTTTAAAGGCCATGCCTTTGGAAGATCTTGCCTTCATTGCAGCAAGCTTTAGTGCTTCGGAAGTATTTCTTTTTTTCAAGACCAAATTTTCTTCCAAGGCAAGTTTCCACTTGTCTTCATTTCCACTTTGGAGCTTTCGAAAAGAAGAGATTTTCCTTCCGAAGCTTTCTTCTTCTTCTTCTTCTTCTTCTTCTTCTTTTTCTTCTTGTTCTTCTTAGAAGTATTAGTCATGTGGATAGTACATTTAGGATTATAGATGCAATCCTTAGCAAGATGAGAAGTACTACCACACATGATACAATCAACTAGCTTCCTTCTGAGAATCTTCCTTTGAGTAGAAGACTGAACTTGATCACTTTCCATCTCCATCTTCATCTTCTTTGATGATGCAACCACCTTCTTAGGGAGAGGTTTGCTCTTGGAGCTGGATGGTTTAGGCTGTGTAACTGTAGTGCACAGCTGATCAGCCATCTTTTCTTTATAGGGATGAATTGGACATGAACTACAACTGCTGGTACTAGAGTTCATGGTTGAGTCCTCAGCCTTTACCACTTCAAAACCTGCAGAAATAAAGACTTGTTTCTGCTTGGAGTTGTAAGTGGCCTTGATCCCTTGAGTCTTCTTTGATCTTCTTTTGGCTGCTCTGATCAAGTTCTTTCTCTTAGACTTTGTCATCCCTGGTTTTTTCCACTCCTCAGGAGAATAGGGACACTTCTTAGGATGATGTTCTTCACTCATCTCAAATCCATCTTTCACTATCTCCTCTTCATCCTCTTCTTGAATAAGGTTTATGAGGGGAAGCTCATCTTGACAAGTTCCACACCTTGGAGTAAAGTGTGTGGAGGAACTATCTCAATATATCCCAGTCCCTGCTTGTTTTGATAACAAACTTTTGCATTCAAGGATGAGGATATAATGTTCTTAAAAGTCTCTTATTCAAGAACACATTTTTTGGCCCTGGCTTTGCTGATCACAAGCTCAGCCTGAAATTCAGTTAACCTAGTGATGAGATCTTTGATTTGAGTCTTGTAGTTAGTGCGTACATGCTTAAGAGTTGAAATGGTTTTCTCTAGATCTTCTGTTTTAAGTTTATAATCATTTTTAGCTCTTTTAAAATCAGCTTGTAATATGTTTAAGGACTCAAGGTCAGATCTCATCTCTAAGTTATAGGACCTATATCTGTTAAATTTAGCAATGCATTCTGGGGTACAACGATGTTCCTATACCTTGGCTTCTTTATGATCAGCCATTAGTGCTTGGTTTGGAGATGCATATTCAACCTGAAAACACTAATCAAAGTCTCCTTCTTCAACAGCAACTGTAGCCTGCTGCTTGGGCTTTTTAGTATATGGAGATCCATTAGTGTAGTTTGGTCTGGGTTGTGCTTGGCCACCATTTGTCCTTGGTGCCTTGTACTCTCTTGCAAAGTGTCCTATTTGATTAAAGTTGTAACACTTTACCTTGCTTTTTTCCCGCCCAAACTTGCCACTGGATACATTCCTGGGAAACTTCCTCCCTGTCCTCTTGTAGAACTTTTTGTCTCTATGAGTGAGAAGAGCCATCTATTGGACTATCTTCATGTACTCCAGATTATCTGAATGGATGCAATCCAAGTCTTTAAGGGTGAAAAGTAAGTTGCCACTGCTTTCATCAACAGACACAAAGGCTTGTGATGAGCTTGTCTCTTGGAATGGGCTTCCTTAGATGTAGCTCTCCCTTGGTGTCTCTGGGAAGGTAATGAAAAGACCCTTTTATGAGTTTTTAGGGTAGCAGATGAGATAATGCTCTGGTTCTCTACAATCCCTTTCAACCACATGAAGGGCAGAACCCTGTTATTTGTTAGAGTTGTCAGATGGATTTTGCATGCTCATCTCCATCTGGTATCCACTAAGGATACCATACAACTCAATGAGAGTGAGGGTCGTGAGGTTTTCAGTCTTCTTAATGACCACATAATAGTATGTCCATTTCCTGGGAAGAGTGTACATGAACTTCCTCATAATGTCCCTATTCTCAAGAGTTACTCCAACATCCATTAGAGTATCCATTAGAGTATCCATAATCTCAACATACCTGAAGTATTGTTAAGTTATGGTTTCACTTGTCTTGAAGGTGAAGTTCTTAAACTGCTGCTTCAAGAGGTCTTTCTTGTTTTCTTTAGCTTCATTTGACCCCTCATACATCAGCTTCAGTGCATCCCATAGTTGCTTAGCAGTTTTGCACTTCTTGAAGCCTCTGTAGATAGAGTTCTGAAGAGTAGTTTGGGGCGTGGTCATGGCTTTCTGATCTACATCAATCTTCTTACCGTCTTCTTTAGAGTAGTCAGCCACTTCGTTTGGTATCATGCCACCTCTAGCAGTAGCTGAAGAGGTGCATGGTAGATGAGGTCCAAAGACAATAGAACTCCATATCCTGTTGTCTTGAGACTTGATGAAGCCTTCCATTCTTTGGCACCAAGTAACAAAGTCATCAGGAGTGATCAGTGGAGACTTTGTTATAGTACCGGTTTCCATATCAGCCTTTATGAGAGCTGCCACTTGAGTTATTAAGTGATTCATGAATTTGAAGGGATTTAAGATGGTGAGATCTTACAATCAAGAGCCTAAAATGGTTTGATAGTAATTGCAAGACCGGGTGAGGGATGGTCAAATATAATCAGTTTCATAATATAGAGAGAGTTAGAACACTTAACAGATCAAATAGGAAACCGGGTTTAAGTAAAAGATACTAAGAACACAAGTAAATAAGACAGAACTAAAAACAAGAACAAGATAAGTATGGTTTTCAATAATATTGTATATTACTCTCAAGTTATATTACAAGCGTTACAAAGCATAAAGATATATAAAAGAACTTGATATACTTTTTACTACATCCTATAGCCAGCTATACTTTGAAAGCCAGCTGGAAACACTAATCTAGACAACAAGATCGATATACAGTCAAAAGGCAGATTGCCTTTTGACTTGTGACTATGACATGCCATAGCTCACATCCTAATCTATTACAAAAAGAGGATAAAAGGTAAAAAGTATAAAGTTACAGACCCCAAACCACAATCGATAGTTTACAAAAGCATGGACCTTTTTACCAACTTATACAACTTGGTGAGTCTTCAGAGTGGCAGCGGAAAGTTGCTCAGCTTTTGCAAAAAGGTGATCAAAGAAAACATGTCTTCTCTATCTTCGAAAGAAATCAGTCTTCAGTCTTTTGGCTTCGGGAGACTTTGTCTTTAAAGCTTCAGAAGACTTCATCTTTGGCTTCGGAAGATTTGGTATTTGGCTTTAGAAGATTTTACACTTAGAATATTTTATTTGAGTTGTGTATAATCTTCTGAAGTAACTATACTCTATACTTCATGCATGCATGTTGGAAGCTTTTTGGTTGCTTTGGTTGCATCAGTCTTTAAGTGTAAGCCTTACCAGAATGGTTTTATCTCATGACTTTTGCAAAATACGTATAAAATATCCTTTAGTGACCTTTCCTACATTTTACTTTTAAATTCTTCCAAGTCTTCTTTCAAGTTTCGTTATATGCGGTCGCTCGCTATCTTAACCACGATAGTTGTAAGGCTATATGTTATGGGATAGAACTTAGACTTAAGTTATCCTCTAATATTATTTTATATAGTGCTGACTGTACGCTAGATAAAGCCCATGATCAAGTATTTTGACCCTGTTGTGGATTAGGTGATTAGGGGCTCTAACGAATTAATTAATTTATTTTATTAATTAATTTATTTTATTAATGTCAAACAATAAAACAAAATTAAACATAATAGTTAAATAAAAAATTTGTTAAACACATAATAAATAAAAACACATTATAAAAATATGATAACAAAAAAAGTAATCTAACTAATTTTCCTCTTCCAATTCCTTCCAAAAACTGTCCTTTTCTTTTTCCGTTAAAGCTTTGTCCGATGTCGCCAAAGAACTAGAATCCTGGGTAAGAAAATTTGATGGAATTCAGGTTTTGAACTTAAACAAGAACAAAATCAATGAATTCCCCTATGGATCATTTTTAATCTCTCAAATATAACAACAGGTTGTTATATATTCAATACTCATAAATCATAGTGCGGAAACCCATGATTAAGGATATGATATCTATGTGTGTGTGTATGATTGTGTGTGTGTAAACATGCTTGACTGATAATAACTGCTTGATTGTATTGATTGTTCAAAAGCTTAAAAGGATTTGGGTATACTACTATTTATAGTCTATACAAAGAGCTACGTACAGTTACAAAAATACCCTTATGTAAAAACTAATTACATATAATCCTAAGTCTGTAAGTCATCCGTTGTGGATGATTAGTTGTCCGCTATGAACGATAAGTTGTCCACTGTAGATGTTGAATAACTTGTCCACTGTGTCCTGGATGTTGTCCGCTGTGAACACTTGTGTGTTTGCTTGGTAGTTGTCCATTGTGGAGTGTTCATCCGCTATGGACTATTCATCAGCTATGGACTTAGTCATCTTCTATATGTATTGATCATCCGTTGGAGACACTTAGACTTGTTCTTCATCCATTGCACCTACTTGTTCATTCGCTGTGGACAAATCTTCATTCGCTGTGGACACTTAAGCAAATTGTATCTTATATACAAACCTGAAACAAAAATTTAAACTTAATTAGTGTATGTTATGAGTGTTAATGATGCTAATGTGTTAGTTAATGATTGTTTGAACGTTAGAACACATTATGTTAGATTATGGCAAGCATTATCCTTTTATACACTTTTTGAGTCCAACAATACTTCCCCTAAGGATGATGTTGCCATCCTTCAATGTTTGCTTGTTACTGTTTTGTTTGTTAGTAATAATGTGTTTGATTATGTTTGATCTAAATGAGTACATGGTTGTATGATTAACTTGTGATATTTGATTGATAAGTGTCATGTATGATTGCATGATTAATTGATAAATTGTATGATGGCATGATTGATTGATTAAATGATTACACATGTGTAATCAAATTCCCTTGTATGTTTTGATTAATGTATGTTTGCTAGTATGACTTACTACTTGCATGATTGTTGATATGTTTGATGATATATATGATAAACATGAATAATTGGTGTTCTAATATATGTGTGTTATGTTTGTTAAGTATGATAGAATGTTTTGATTGTTTCATTGGTTAGGTATGTGTTATTGTTGTTTTTCGTGTCGGATTATAAGAAACCTTTAGGAATATGATAGACTAGCTTCATCTACACTCCTTTGCACTTCTGATGTGGCCTTCAAGGACTCTTCAACATCCTTTTCTATGACCAGATCCTTTTCAGCTTCCTTAACTTGGTCAGTCAAAGGAGTAATCTTCAAGGCATTTTGGCAGTTGACTATGTGTTTAGCAAAGTATTGCACTACACTATTCTTATCATCATGCTTGCATTGGATGGAGAGGTGTACCATCTGTTACAGGTTGATTGATCTAGGATTTGCACATCAATGTTGCTAACCAGAGTGGTTACAATATGATCAACCTTAAGAACTCCAAGGTTTTTGTTTTTTGAGATCCTTAGGCCTGTAATCCCTTCAATGTGTGTTTGTGATTGCTAGTTTGTCTCTAGTCTTTGCTTTAGAGCAACATTCACATATATTATGCCTAGAATTCTCAGCATATGTATAAATTAACAACAATCACCCTTGCACGAGACATCTTCAATCACAGGGAATGACTTTGTCTTCAAAAATGATACATAAGAAGGATGTTGCAGCCTTATCTCTACAGGAACAAACAGTCTTATGTCTGCTGGTTCCTTTCCTTCTAGCTTCCTCTCTAACACCACTTCAAAGTGGGTTTCGTCATAGTACCATCTTATGATTGGATGGTAGTATTGATTACCATCAATCTTCTTCATGATTAACTTTAAATCTAATAATCTCAATGGGTATCCAACTCTTTTCAGTATCTCACTATCAAGTGGAGCTGCTTGTTCTTCACTTTGTTTCTTTTGTTTGCTTCCCAATTGTTATTCCCTTCTTAACTTTCCAAAACAAAGTTTATCATCTATATCTGCTTTCAATCTCAACTCATGTTGTTGTCTGTTCATGCATGACCTTATGAGGTGGTAAAAGTCAGCACCTTTGGGATTGTTAGTTTGATTGACCATTCTCAATTGCATCAGACTCAATCTGTCTTCAAAGCTCAGTGATCCCAATCAGGATATGTATGATAAGTACTGGACAAGGCCATATACTTTCTTTATTAGCACATCATCCCATGTCTCATCATATTTCCACACCACTATTTTCCTTTCATCTGCTGATACTGTTAGTGGATTCTATCATAGAGCTTCATAAAATTTGTGTTCTCGTTTATTATTTCCCTCACTTCATTATCTTCAGGCCATAGCCTGTGAGGCCTAAACTACCTAGGCTCCTTAATAGGAAGAAGTTCAAGTGGAGCTTGATGATATATGGATAATGATGATGCTGAATGAGGTCTAGTAACCTATGGCATGAAGGCACTTCAGAATATTCTTATAGATTTCACTAGAAAGGTCTTTTTTATTTGTGATAAAGATCTACCTACATATGACCTGTATGGCTTTCTTGTGTGACTCAACCAGCTTTTCACCTGGGAGTAGGTCATTTTCTGTATCTAAGGATCTTTGGCAGGTTCTTTTAAAAATCTTGTTGATCCTTGATCTCTTTGTATCTCTTGTATGTTTGCTCAGACTCATTTTTCATTACTTCTTGAAAGTTGTTGAGCAAGTCTTTAACCTCAGATAGCTTAAGTTTCATGAATGTATCATATGGAAAGCCTCTTGATGCTAACTCAATTTCTATAAGAGATTCTGGACCATTCGGGAATAAGTCTTGAATGTTTTGAATCTCATCTTCATCCTTTTCTTCATCTTCTTTATCAGAATCACTAAGAATGATAATTGGCTCTTATTCCTTGTCATGACATTGGTCTATCTCTTCTTCTTCCAAAATAGCAGCCTCAGATTCTTTCTGTTTTGGTTCATCTTTATCAACTGGTTCAACTTTAACTTTAAGAAGCTTTAGTGGTGGAAACACAGGTTCATCCATTTCTTGAACCTTTTGTTTTCCCTTCCTTAATGAAGCTAGATATAGTCTCATTCTCTTACTTTCATATGTTTTCAATGGAGGCTGTGAAGATGATGATGCTTGATCTTTGGATGTTTCAGTTTGCACCTTTAATGATTCTGCAAACTGTCTAAACAACTCCTTTTGTTTCTCGGATAATGGATTTATAGGAATGATGCTTGAGTGGGATGGTTGGGTGTCAGAAGTATGAAAATGTTGTCTGAGAATGGGTGAATAATAGGTGTTTTCAGATGGATTAACTTCACCAAACAGCTGATCCATTGAATAAGTCTCCTTAAGGATAATAATTGCTTGTTCAGATTTCCCTGTGCTGGTTTCTTCAGCATGAGACATGATTTGATTAATAAATTCTTCACTCAGGTCTTGTTCTTGACCTTTTGAATGTTCTTCCTCATTCATTTGAGTGTATGCATATTCCAATTCTTTATTCAGTCTCTTGATCTTTTCATTTTGAGAATAGATTATCTTCTTTAACTCATCAATCTCAACATCTTTAGCATCTGTCTGCTCAGTCAAATAAGCAATATCAAGTCTTGTATTGTTCAAATCTTGATCTTTTACCTTCAGTTCTTCCTTTTATTTTTCAAGTTATTGTTCTAGAAATTGAACAATCAACTTCTGAGCTTTTTGATCAGCACTGAGCTTTTCTGTATCTTTATCTTTGCTCGTTAGCTTTTCTTTCAACCTCTTTGCTATATTGTTTGATTTCTCTATCACCTTGTTGTACTTAATGAATAAAAACACTTTTAAGTACTCAATCTCTTACTCAGTAGGTATAACACTTGCTTGTTCTTCACCTTCATTATGCTCAACATGAGCACCTTGTTTTTCTTGTTCAAGCTCATGCATTGATAATGCTCCAACCTCTTCTTATTGAGTTGCTTGTTCTACTAATGTTGCATCAATATCTCTTAAATGAGATGACAAGGTTTGTTGATCAGATAAATGAGAGCTTTAAGGTGGAGAAGGCATGTGATGTTCAACATGAATCTGGTTCTTGTTCTTGGACTTCTTTTGGTGCTTATTCTTGTTGGATGATTGATTCTGGTTTTGGTGCAACTTTCTCTTCTTCATGAATGATAGGTGCAGGCTGGATGAAAGGGTCTTGGTGAATAATGTTCTGAAATATCATGTATGGTTCTCCCTGGCCTGGATTCCTCATAAACACCTCTAGAACAGGCAAATCCTGGTCTATCATGTGAGGAGGAACAGACACTTCATCACCTTGATACAAACTTGACTTTATTCTATTGAACATATGTTCATTAAAAGGAACAGGCTGACATATAGCACCTTCCATTGGGATGTTTGGTAATAGATCATCAATGATCATCTGGAGGAATCTTGGATACATCTGAAACTTATTCCTCACTTCAATCAAATTGTATATCATCCCATTTAGCATTTGAGCAACAAAATTGAATGGCCTTCTTGCAATGATACTTGCAATTGTAGAAGAACTCCTCAATGAAGTGGCATCCTAGCCAGTCTTCTTGTTAGTCATGGTTTTATGATATTTATGCATAAGAAATCTAAATTAAGCATACATATAGGACTTCTTGATTTGTTTCTTGTCAATGGTACTAGTATATCCTATCTGTCTGAATACATAGAGAACATAGTTCTCATCAAATTCCACTGGACCTTCAGCATCTTCATCATCTAGCAGTAATACCCTCCTTATGACTTCTTCTGAAATAATAATCTGATGATCATGGACAGTAGAAACAATAACTTGTTGATCATACGTTTGCTCTAAATGAGCATGAGTCTAAAATTGGACAATGTGATCTTTATAAATATCAGGTCTAGTTGTCATAGCATGTACATGTCTGGTCTGTCTGATAGCTTGTATGATGTCTTTGTAATCCTCAACCTTTGGTGAATCAGGGTTGAGGAATGCATAGAGATTATGATCTCTAACAAACACTAGGTTTGCTATATCTGTAATTAAGAAGTATGTTAGTAACTTGTATGATGACAATGTATGATGTTTAATTTGATGAAATGTTGATCATGTGTTCACTGGTCATTTCCAATTTCTTATGAAATGATGAACCATGTATGTTGAACACAGTGATTATGTCAAAGTGTTTGTTTTTTTATAATTACCAATTGGATTAGTTTGACTTTTAAAAAGTCAAATTTGGTTAATTTTGATCATGTAATCTTGTTAATTTTAAGTTGTTTTGATTCAAATTGATTTATGTCATGTTTGATTCATAATAATGAATTGTTTGGTTCACATCATGCACTGATCTTATTTCATATTAGCTTTAACAATAAATTTTAGTTTGACTTTTAAAGTCAAAACCTATCATTTAATGCACAATGAATGTATATGCATTTATTGTTGTTATGACTAATGTCATACCCAATTAATTGATTTAAATATTTGTAATGACTTTTGAACATGTTTACCAAGTTATAACAAATTTCAATTTATTTTCAACACTTTCAAAGATCAAAAGCCAATTTTTTTAGTGATTTTGATATGAACACTATGATTATTCATGAGCCCGATGAACACTTAATCAAATTTCATCACCTAAATAGGTTTAATACATGCGTTAATGAATGTTAAACATGTATTCAATGATTGATTTCACTAACAACATCACACTGTGTCATTATGCTTCGGCTCATGATTCGGTTTAGGGTTTATCAAAGTTTGAATTGAAACCGATCAAATGTGTGTTTTGATGATTGTTAAAGACATATTGTTATATCTATTCGAATAAAAGTTTGTGATGAAATCAAACTGAGATTAGGTTTTGAATGATCAGGGGCTTTGGGGGTTTATCACGTTGTTACAGCATTTTAGAAACTTGATTTTACCTCTCTCACTCGTGATGAATGTGAAAATGACAAGTGTTGAATTAATATACAACAGAAAAAATGATTGTCTGATCTGTAAAAAGTTTAAAATAAAATATTTAATTTAAGTCATGAGCTATGAGTTGCACCTGCGCTGTATGAATAGTGCGTCCATTGTACACTTTTAAAGTTGTATGCTGTGGACCCTTGAATGTTGTTTTATGTTTACAGTGGATGACTATTTAGTCATGCGGTGTGCAAACTTTGTGTGAAATTTGAAAATTTACAACTTATGACTAAAAAGTCATACGTTGTGTTTGACCACTATTCACAGAGCGGATGAACATTTGTTCATGCGCTGTGTATACTTGACTGATTGTTTGATGAGTCATAGCGGATGAAAATTTGTCATACACTGTGGATACTTTGATTGTTTATGATGAGTTCACACCGGATGACTTATTGTCATGCGTTGTGAACACTTGATTGATTATGTAATAGTGTACAAGGTATGATTACATTTGTGCATACGCTATGTACACTTAACACTGTTTCAACAACGGATGACTATGGTTAGTCACGCGCTATGAAAAGTTGCTATATTCATAGCGGATGCTTTACTAACATCATGTGTTGTGAACACTTATATGTTGAATAATGCATAGCGGTTGCATGTTTGTTTGTCCGCTATAAACACCTGGTGTATTTTGCATGTTTATTAGTTAACACTATCTACAGCGGATATATGTTTGCATGTCCGCGGTGTCTACAGTTGACAAAATTTTAAACTTTTTGTTTGTTTTGAAAATTTTGCTCATCAGCTATGTAAATTAATACATACCCTATAGAGACTTGGTTTTTCTGTTTTTGCTTAAAATAATTTTGAAATGTTTCAAAATTTGAATGTTTGTTAAAATTTTATAATTTTAACATGATTAATATATGGATGATAAGATATCACTCACAAGCAATATTGTGCATATATATGTGTCAAACTGCTGTGTTTGAGTGTTGGCTTGACTTGGCTTTATTTAAAACTCACAATTTTAATATTTCAAATTTCAAATTATCTGATTATATAAATATTCTACTGGCTTTGATATTTCCTTGTTCATTTTCTCCCCCTAAATTTTTGCATATTTATAAAAAAAGTTTATAAAATGTCAAAAATTCGAAATTTTGGTATGGAAATTATCAAAGTTGAAAGTGAATTGTTTATATGATAACATATTTAGAAACATAATACTTTATCTAACTAAGAAACAAATGATGTGCATGCTTAAACATGGATCATGTAACACCCGGATATTTTAAGAAGTCGTAAAAAGAAGAATAAAAGTGAAAAATGCCCTTTAACCCAAGTTGAGGGGTTAAATGTGTCAAAAATACAAACTTTAATATTTATTTTGTACAAACGCAACATGGCCACCCATCCCATGTTACTTTTCTCCTTTTTCATTCGGATTTTAGAGAGAGAAGAACAGAAGCTTCGGGTTCTTGAAGAAGAACAAGAAGAAACTGAATTCAACGTAAGAATTAGTGTTTTTAAGATGTTCTTGGCTAGATTTAGCCTTGGTTACATGCTTACATGTGTTTGTATGTTCGGTTGTGTGTTTTTAGTGGGTTTTTATGTGTTTGAACTTATAGCAAAGGGGTTTAAAGGAAAATATACCCAAAGTTGCATAAGGTGAGTTCTAGACCCCATATTTTACTTGTTTTAAACATTTTTTGGGGCTGAAAATGTATTAAAATGGTTTTATAATTATTATGCATGTGTACCCGTAGTTTTATGCTTACATGATGATGTTTTATGGTTGTTATGTGTTATTGATACTTAGAAAAGTGTTATTAAGCTTAGAATAAGTAAATATGATGATTGGGACTGAATATATGTTAGAAACATGCCAAACAAGTTGGCCATGCGTCTAAATAAGGCCCACGCGCCTAAAATTGCCTTAGAAAAGTTTCTAAGTCGGCTCATGCGCCAAAATAGGGCCCATGCACCCAAACAGTACCCTATGCGTCTAGAAATGTCTTAGAATTTCTAAGTATAAGTCCATGCGCTTGAACAGTAGTCCATGCGTCTAAGACTTAGTCTCAGATGCCTAAGTATAACCCATACGTCCAAATAGTCCCCATGCGCCTGAAATGGCTCATGCGCCTAAGTGTTGAAACGTCCAAGTAAGCACATGTGCCTAGATAGTTGCAATACGCCTGAACAAGCCTCATGCACCTGCATAGTGCTCATGCGCCTAGAACACTTCGATTATTTTCTGAAATTTTGAGAAAAACAGAATCATTAAAGTTTGACCCAAGTTTGACTTTAGGGTTTTAATTGTTATTATATTGCATTATTATAAGTTGTTCTTATGTCCATAATAATTATTATTGTGTGACCTTATGTGGTATGTTTATGATCATAAATGCAAGTATTATCATTAACAAGTGAAAGATTGATGATAAAGAAAAGTGGAACGTAATTAAAATAATGAAAGTCTTGCAAGCTTATAGAAGGTGCACGACCATGTTATCGTTTGCTCAATTGTGATGCGGGTTAGCTACCCCAAAGGATGCACACAGGGTCAATCATTGAGATTGGCAGCACCCTTGTAGCATACCACTATCTAACATTTCTCCGTTATATTATAACTATTATTATTATTTCCACTTAACCTTAGTTCAACATTAAACTAACCAAGAACATAAAATTTACTAATATTAAGCTCTTTCATAGTTGAGGGACCTAAAATGTCATTTATCAAAGTCAAATATTAATAAATACCCAACCCCCACCC
>BJCO01633773.1:0-13711 GCA_018326465.1 Flaveria floridana
TGAATCTTGTGCAAGTGGGAGATTGAAAGAATTGATCTGCCCAAGATACATATTAAATTGATGTGGCTGGTGTGATATGATCCAAGTCGGGTCATACGCAATAACAAGCCAAACAAACACCAATAAATATTTGTTTATTGATGTGATCATACGAATAAATATTAGCACCAATTTAGAAACCGGGTTTTCTAAATCATTGCTTTTGTAAATGAACAAGATTATATAGATAATTTGTTCATGAGGAATTATTTGTTTCATTACTTAAATTAGTTAAACAATGACAAATAATAGTGTGTTAGTGCTATAAAATTAAAATGGTTTAATTTTATAAAAAAACTAAAGAGATGAGAGTGTTACAATTTTAACAAAAATCAAATTTGGGGGAAACCCATTTCAAATGGGCATCCTACGACCGCCCCTTGTGTCTTGGTATCCCAACAACCTTGTCTTGTATTGTGCAAGACTTAACTCCCCACACACTCTCCAATCTCATACACTCTCTCCTACATGCAAAGGCAAACAAATTCTCTCTAGCATCTCTCAAGAATTCGAAATTTTGGGCTGAAACAAGGCTGGATAAGGTGTTCTTGGCTGAAAAATCTAGTGTAAAAGAGGGTTTTGAATGTGTTGTTGCACAACCTAGCAAGTGGGTGTTTGAAGGATCTTGTGGGTATCATCTACTTGAGGATTGCTATTTGGAGTCTTGCCTTCAAGAACATCATCTTCCTCATCATAAAAGAAAGTCTTGAAACGTAGTTTTTATCACCTTTCTATGGTTGTTTTGTAAGTTACGTGTTCATGCAAATAGATCCATTTTAAAGGGTTTTATCAACATAAAATGGTTTATGTAAACTTCTAACAAGATGTTAAAAATGATTATCTGCTGCGTTTTATGTTTAAAATGGATAAACAACTTTGATGAACCTTGTTAAAATCCCTACAGTAATTGAGTGACAGGTGGCTGTGGTTGTGGTGGAATGAGATTAACGGATGTGTGAGGAGTGATGCCATCATCATCAGGGATTGGGAGTTAGATGATTTGAAGACAGTGGTAGAATCATAAAACCATGCTGGTTCACTTCCAATGCTTGTAGAATTAGATTCTTACCAATCAACAAATAGGACTCTTGCACAATCCACGTCCGTTTGTTGTACACACGATACTCCTTTTGTGTCTCCGAGTACCCCATGACGAAACATTCATCAGAAACAGCTCCAAACTTCATCTTTTTATCTTGAGTATTCAGCAGAGTACAAGAGTATCCAAACGGGCGCAGAAAATCGATTAACGGCTTAATTCCACGGAACAACTGATACGGTGTCTGCATTTTGCTTTTGACGATCAGTACCCGGTTTAGAACATAAGCTGTACAATTGACTGCTTCTGCCCAGAAGATAACTGGAAGCTTTACCTCAATCAGCATAGTCCTGGCTGCTTCCACAAGAGTTTGGTTTTTTCGTTCAGCAACACCATTTTTTTGTGGTGTCCTTGGAGCACTGAACTGTCTGAGAATACCCCTTTGCTTAAAGAAAGAATTGGAGATATGATTTCTGAACTCAGTTCCATTGTCACTTCTGATGGCTTGGACCTTTCTTTTCCCAAGAACTTCAATTAAGGGAATGAACTTCATCAACTCTTTAGCAATCTCGCTCTTGTTTGCTAGAAATTTCACCCATGAGTACCTTGAATAGTCATCTGTGACAACCAAACAATAGGATTTCTTAGCAATTGATTTGACACTTATAGGGCCAAATAGGTCAGTGTGTAACAATTCGAGTGGATGAAAAATTGTGTTTTGAATTTTAATTTTGTGTGGCTTTTTGTGCTGTTTTCCCTTGGCACAAGCCATGCACTTCTCTACCACTGAATAGTCTTTCAGTGGTAGTCCCCTTACCAAATTGTTCCTAACCAACTAATTCAAAATTTTAAAATTAATATGTCCTAAACGTCTATGCCACTGAAAAGATTCATTAGAAGAAGCTTTATACAGAGGACATGTCACGGTAGAAGTTGATTCTTTTGATCCCATATTAAGCAAATAGGTATCATTCCGCCTTGGAGCTCTCATGATCACCAACTCTTCAGGGATAGTAAACTCTAGCTTTAAGAATAGGCATTCATTGGCAAGAAATAGCACTGGAATATTCTTATCACAGATTTATGATACACTAAGAAGATTAAACGCCAACTCAGGAACATAGTTAACTTTCTCCAAGGTTAGTGAACCATTTGAGACATCTCCTTGGCCAATCATCTTTCCACCTTTCTTATCTCCAGCAAAAGCCACATAACCTCCATCAATAATTCTATAATTTGTCAACAAGTCCTTCATTCCGGTCATATGTCTGGAACATCCACTATCTACATGCCAAAAACTATTTACGGCAGTGTTGGAATGTTCCTGACATTTTAGAGAAATTAATTAGGCTTTAGAAATTGAGACCCAAGTCTTAGAGAACTTAGGAATTTCAATTAAAGATCTTTTGAAGAAAAAATCATTCATAAAAGTATTCAATCTATTTCCTAAAGATCTATTCTGCATTCTACTACCAACTAACTCAGGACAGTGCTTTACTACATGATCAACCCTTCCATATCTAAAACAGTGAGATCTCAAACCCGTCATTGAACAATTTGATAAAGGAATTCTATCAATAGATATCTCTTCTTCACATTCAGACAATTTTGAATCAGAATCACTGTAAGAATCATAAGTCTCTTTTGACTTACCTATGGTGACTTTCACTTTAATATGTTCTGGTTCGATTTTATCATTTTTGTTCTCAGTGGAAGAAGATGTTTCCTTATCTTTTGGTTTTAAAATCTTTATTGGTGTAAAAGACGGAATTGGATGAGAGAAGAACTTTTGAAAGCAGTTTGTTTTTGTTTGACTTTCAGGGACATGACCTGAAAGTTTAGCTTTATCATCCACACAATTATCATTAACAACATCATCATTCAAATCATCATAGTTGGAAACAGAACATCCTGATTTAAGATTACATAAACCATTGTCTGAATTTAAATCAGTACTTAACGGAACAAATCTACTTAAACTACTGTCTACAAAAGACTTATTGGAATTTAAACTAGGGTAACTAGAGCTGCCAAGACCACTACAGCCACCATAATCATACTCTTCTCGCACCTCCTTATGGTTTACTCCAACCAAACCTGCAAACAGACTGTTAGTATCATTTTGTATAATCTCTTGTATCAACTCATTTGAAGAATGAGGAGTGAGTGTAGGAGAATAACAGAAAGTACTAGGTGGAGGATGTACACATGCATCATCTTTATTACCCAACTCGGTCCTGATTCTAGCCCCCCTTTGTCTTTTGCATAATTTCTCCCGTTTCATACTCGAAAGAGTCCATTGTTCCAACTTAATTTTAAGCTTTCTGGTTTCAAACTCAGCAAGTGTGACTTGTTCAGTTAAGTAATTGACTTCACAGTTCTTTTCCAAAAGAGTTCTTTTCAAATGGTCATTTTCTTTTAAAGCTTCTCTTAATTTAATAAAATATTTAGATTCATTCATTTTAAGTTCTTTGTTTACCTTTTTCATTTCATTTTCATTATTTATTAATAATCTATTAGCCTTATATATGCCAATTAAACGTATTTTACAAGCAGAGGAACACATATCTTTTATAATTTCATATGGAAGACCCATTACTAGTTTTTCTGCCATGAGAGCACGATCACATTGACATGCTGGAGTGGTCTTTTTGTATACTTCCACGGCTGCTTTCTTGGCTTCTTGAATCATTGCTTCCACGTTCAGCTTTGACTTTCCAGCTTTGTCAGCTTCAGTATTAGCAATCGTTGAGCCACCAGCAGCTTTTCCTGCTTCCATAGCAGCAGCTTGTTCCTTAGCAACATTCCCGGGCACCTGCCCAACCTTATCCTTAACAACCACAGCTTCACAAACAAGACCTGCATGAGCTGCTTCTTCCTGAACCAGATTTTCTTCCTCTTTAACCACAACGACACTTTCCATGACCTCTTGATCTTAACCAACTTTGTCATCAGCAACACCATCATCACTTTCTTGAAAAGTACCAAAACAAACTTCTTTACTCGAATCACCATGATCAGAATCTTCCCAGGCTTCAACCCAGAATTGTTTAAAAGGATCAAATCAATCAATGTAGTCATCATCAAGAACAGGCACCTCAACCACCTCAGCAATTAAAGCATGGTTGATTTCTTCCTTCGATTCTTCAATTTCAGCACTCCAATCAAAATTAGTGAGCAAAGTGGTTTCTTTCTATGGCTTGACCTCTTCCACCTTATCCATGATTGGGATGACTTTAGAACTTCCAGAGTTAACTGCTTCTGTGACAATTGGAGAGGGGCATTCTCTCTTAAAGTGACCAAGCTGCTTGCAGTTGAAACACCTGAGCTTAGACTTATCATACCCAAGTCTGTTGTTCTGACCCTGGTTTCCAAAGTTTCTTCTGCCGGTTCTTTCTATAAACCTCCTTGCACGAAGAGTGAGCATTGCCATTTGCCACTGAATGTCAATCTCCTTAAGATCATCATGATCCACCTTATACATGTCCTCAACAGTCATACCTTTACATCTCAATTCTCCAGCAACCAGAGGTTCATAGCTATGAATAAACATCCCGAACAATGCCATAGTGTCAGATGGAATCTGAGTGATGACTAATGCCTTTGAGCTTGAACCCATATGTGATCCATCACCAGTTGATTTATCTGAACTAACTTAACCAGCTAACCCTCCATAACCTCCACAAGCTGCACCATAATACTGAGAATTTGTAGCGGATGAAATCAATGCAGCATTCTGAGGTTGAACTGTAGCTGGCATCATTCCCTGGTTGTATTCCCTTCTCTTGAGATCAAGATCAAATGACTTGAGTTTGTTGATTACATCCATAAGCTTGTTATCAACAAAGTTTCTTTCTTGCTTGAGCAACTTGATTTGCAGACTCCACTGTGGAGGAAGTGAGTCCAGTTTCTTAGTAACTTGCTCATGGTTTCCCAATTGTTCGTCGTACTTCTTTAGAGTGCTTGAAACTGATAAGAAACGGTTTGTTATGTTAGTGAGGTTCTCATGCTTGTATCCCACAAATGAGTTAAACTCCTTCTCATCTTGAGCTTTCCTATCTTTCCTCAGATCTTCATTACCATCATAAAACTCACACAACGCATCATACAAGTCCTTAGCAGTTGTGTGTTCAGTAAATCTGTTGTAAATGTCCTGACGCAAACAAAGAATCAAAGCTCCAAGAGATTTCTTGTCCTGGTCAAGTAACTTGATATCAGTCTCAGTATAAGTACTTGGATCATTGTTTGGTGAGGTGACGGCTCCAACAGTGGTTGTTAGTCTATGAGGTCCATTTACAATTGATTCCCACTGGCTGTGATCTGTGTAGAAGAAGAAAGACTTCAAACATCGTTTCCAGAAATCAAAATTCTCACTATTGACAAGCTTCGGTGGCCTGTTAGGTTGAAAACTTTCCAAATCAGTCATGGTGATGTTTGTTGTAGTCATCATTTTTTACAGAACTTAGATTCACTGAAAAACTAACAGGTTCGCTCGTAGATTCGCTCAGGAGAATCTACACAGGTTCGCCCGGCGTGTGCACGAGTAAATAGATTCGCTGAGCAAGTTCGCTCGGTGCTGAGAGAACATTCGTTCTAAATTAGGTTCGGCAGCAAGATCGCTTGCAAACCAATCATAAATGGTGAACTTTCATTCAAAAAAATTGTAGATTCTCTGGACACAAAATACCAAAACTCAAAAAGTCAATCTACGTAGATCCGCTTTATGAATGTAAAGGTTCACTGGATGAATGTGTAGGTTCGCTGACCTACGGGAAACACCTTCTGCAGCACGAAATCAACCAAAACTACCACAAAACTCAACCAATTTATGATACGTTTGTTTCTACAGCTTCCTACCACTAAAAAATACAATCCTCAATCGATTTCCATATCAGAAACACAATCAACACCTAGAAATTGATCAAACAGTGTTTTGCCATAAGAACCCCAAAAACTCAAACAATCAAGAGCACTAAAGCTCTGATACCATACTGTTGGTCCATAAGGATCTTAACAACAATGCAACGATAAAAAACAAGTGCAAATCCTACTAATAATCAATGAACCATGATGAAATCTCATACAATAAGTAATATAAAGATCAAATCACTCTCAATAGAGGATGTAAAGCTACAAAGATGAATGAAATATGCTCCTAGCACCTCTAGCCATCACACACACTTTAGGGTTTGATGAAAACTTGCAAAAAAATTCATTAGAATGAGAAAAAAGACATTATATAGACAGACTTTAGGTTCGCTGACAGATTCGCTGGTGAGCGAATCTGTCAAGCCACCTGACACACATTCGCCGGACGCCTGTCTAGGTTCGCCCGGTAACTAATCTAAACAAACTTGACATAACAAAGACTACTACATCTGGTCGAACCTATAGTTTCACCCGTAGGTTCACTGGACTACTAAAACCCAAAATACATATAAAAGCTAAACACCGACATGTTGGTGACTCCAACCTACATAGATCATTAGAACCTTGCTGTGGAATAGAATATGAGGTTAGCTGAGATGCAGCTGAAGGTCTAGGTGGTATTGTCTGTGTTGGTTCAACCTTAACCTTTACCTCATGAGGAGCTTGGCTTGATGAAGAATGCAATTCCACAAGCTCTCCCTTTTTAATCTTCTGCTTGATCAGTCTAATGTGCTCATCCATAGTGGATAGAGACATTGGACCAAGCCTCCTTTTGAAGAATCCATATAGCTTCAAGAAGCTTATCAACCTCTGTCTATCAACAGACTTCTTTTGACTCTTTTGGATGATGGCTCTTGACTTTGTAGCTTCTTCCCTCATCTTTCTCTTAGCATCCTTTTATTCATTGATGAATTGTTGTTCTAGCTACTTAAGATATTCAAATTCAACATATTCATATGAGAGGGGAAGAAGTGCAGATGCTTGATAGAGGCCTGTGGCACTCAGGTAGTTGATCATGTTTTGTCTGTCAGCCTCCTTGTCTACCTGAGGTTGTTAAGTTACCACAGCCTCTCTCTCATGGCTTTTATGAACTGGAAAAAGAGCAGGAGCATGTTTGTACAGCCTCTTTTGCCTTCTTTCTTCTTTAACTTTGAGGAGCAATTCTGTATCCTCTGCCTCCTTCTCCTTTATCAGCTCCAAGTCTACCAGTTCATTTAGCTCTTCTAAGGGAAGAGAGGTGAGTTCATCAATGTTGTAGTTCCTGGTTCCCAGATAGTTCAATCTGGCAGCCCCCAACTTATCATCTTGAGTGTTTGGCCAGGGGGCTGTCCTGATTGGAACTTCCATAAAGCCTAAGGAACCAGTAGAACTCTTTCCCCTTAGCTTCCTCTTCCTCTTCCTCTGTCTTTCCTCCTTCGTAATCTCCTCAGATGTCATTTTCCTCTTCCCTTTGTCACTCACAGGCCTTGGTGACTCAGGGTGGAGAGAGCTTTGACCTTTATTGCTTGGTTAAGCAGTCAAGCTCTGGCCAGAGAGAGGTTGTGAAGCAAATTAGTGCCACACTGATAGTAAAGGATGTTTAAGTAGTTGTTTCTCTAACAATGCTCACAAGTTCTATCACTAGGCATTCAGTCAAGGTTTTCCCTTCGAAGCTAACTTTGGGTTTCACCTCAACATCCATTTGAACAATGACATTGCCTATTTGCATTTGCCCTCTTTTATATCTGAACTCTTCAACAATCCTGTCTTGAATTCTCTCAGCCAATATATCAGCCTGCCTATGTTGAGTTTGGTTGACAAGTGGCATATTGACTAAAGAGAGACTATCATAAAAGTTCAAGGTCTAAAAGTTGAAGACCTTTTGCTGTCCTTGAAATCTATGCAGTACTAGGGCTCTTCTATTAGCATCATACCTCCACCCATGTATTTCATTTGTAGCTCCATAGGTGGGGATGACATTGCCCTTGGCATACCATCCTTAAATAGACTTTGTATAAGAAAGTCTATTTCAGTATGAATTTGAGGAGGTTGTTGAGTGTGGACAATTACAAGTGAGGGTGGTGAATCCTTAATGTCCTTACTCTAGAACGACTCCTAGGTTCTGTGATTGTGACAACTTCGACCCCCTTTTGGTAGCATCACCCACTTGCATAGGTAAGGTGGAGGTTAAGTCTATCACATCCTCAGCTTCTTGTGTTCCAGGTTGAGTCCTCCTAAAAGGTCTCATAGCTAGTTGTTCATTGAGATTAGAAATGTCAAGTTGCTAATCATTGACCCTTCTTGCAAGGTAGTCACTTGAGATTCCAAGTGACTAACCGTGGAGACTAAATAGGTGCATGTTTTTGTCGATTTTTGCATCATTAGTCTGAGATTCCCCTCATCTTCAGTAGAAGAATTTCTGGGGGATGTGAGAATTGGACTGGTTAAGGGTGGTCAGTACAATCAGTCTCACAATGAGAAGGGTGTTAGAACACTTAACAGATCAAATAGGAAACCGTGTTTTTATAGAAGATACTAAGAACACAAGTATGTAATGAGACATAATAAAAGAACAAGAATGATATAAGTATGGTTTTCATGAATGTTGTATATTGCTCTCAAGTTCTATTACAAGTGTTACAAAGCATAAGATAATATATAAACACCTGAGATAATTTATACTACATCCTACAACCGGCTATACTTTGAAAGCAAGCTAGAAACATTAATCTAGACAACAAGATCAATGTGCAGTCAAAAGACAGATTGTCTTTTAACTTATGACTATAACATGACACAGCTCATATCCTAATATACTACAAAAGGATAAAAGGTACCAAGTAGAAAGTTACATACTCTAAACCTTACTCTACAGTTGCAAAAGCATGGCCCTTTTCACCAACTTATATAAGCTGGTGAGTCTTTAGAGTTGCAGCAGAAAGTGGGTCAGCTTTATGCAAAAGTTGATCAGAGAAAGCATGGTTCCTCTATCTTTAGAAGAAATCAGTCTGCACTTCAGTGGCTTTGGAAGGCTTTGTCTTTGAAGCTTTAGAAGACTTCATCTTTGTCTTCGGAAGATTTGGTCTTGGCTTTGGAATATTTTACACTTAGAATATTTTTCTATGAAGAGTGTAAAACTGCTGAAGTAACTTCTACCTTGTACATCAGTGCATGCATGCTGAAAGCTCTTTGGTTGCTATGGTTGCATCAGCTTTTCTAATATAATCTTATAAACTCCCCCTAAGCTGATGCTACCAAAACAGAGAAGCTTATTTATATATTGAAAGTCCTTATTAGGATTAAGACCATTCCCTTCTTCATCAATTGGTCAGGATCCCTCAGACTCTCATAATAACTTCTCATGTCATAGAGATCATGTAGAGGTAGATCAAGCATGTCTTGCTAGAAATAGATATATTGACCTCCTTGATCTTTGATGACATACCACCTATCTGGATTTGTAGCAAAAGTCCAGGATAGGAAGGGTCTTCCAGCTGCAAGAGGTTGTGCATGAGTTGGAGTTGGTTGAGCAGCCTCTTTTTTCACTTCATCTGGATGCTTTGACTCATCTTGAGGTGTGGATGTGGATGCCTTTGACTTCTTCTTCTTCTAAGAAACCCTTTTCATGACCATCCTTTTCCTCCTCTTTGAAGTCTTTAACTGAGAAGACTGGTCTTCAGTACCATGTAGTTCTGTTGTGTCTTTCTTAGTTGGGTCCTCTTCCCTCATAGGTTTAGAAGGAGAGGGAGCAGGAACCTGCTGTGGAATAGAAGATGAAGTTGGCTGAGATGCAGCTCTAGGTCTAGGTTGTGTTGTCTCAGTGGGTTCAATCTTGACTTCAACTTAAGGAAGAGCTTGACTTGATGGAGAATGCAAGATAACAAGCTTTCCTCTTTTAATTTTCTGCTTGATCACTGTAATATGCCCATACATAGTGGATAGAGGCATTGGACCAAGCCTCCTTCCGAAGAATCCATACATCTTTAAGAAGCTCATCATCCTCTACCTATCAGTAGACTTTTTTGGCTCTTCTGGATGATAGCTCTTGACTTTGTAGCTTCTTCTCTCATCTTTCTCTTTGAAGCCTTTTGTTCTTTAATAACTTATTATTCCAGCTGCTTAAGATACTCGAATTCAATATACTCATATGATAGAGGAAGAAGTGCAGATGCCTAATAAAGACCTGTGGCACTCAGGTAGTTGATCATATTTTTATATAAACTACCTTGTCTACCTGAGGTTGTTCAGTTGCCATAGCCTCTGTCTTAGGGATTTTTTTAACTGGGGAGAGGGTAGGAGCATGTTTCTAAAGCCTTTTCTACCTTCTTTCTTCTGTAATGTTGAGGAGCAACTCTTAATTATCTGTCTCCTTCCTCTGCTTTAACAGATCTATGTCTACTAGTTCATTAAGTTCCTCTAAGGGAAGAGAGATGAGTTCATCCATATTGTAGTTCCTGGTCCCCATGTAGTTTACCGTGGCTGCCCTCAACTCATCATCTTGAGTGTTTGGCCTAGGGGCAGCCCTGATAGTAGCTTTCATGAATCTTAAGGACCTGCTGTAACTCGCTTACCTTAGCTTCCTCTTCCTTTCTCTCTCCTCCTCCTCAATCTCCTTATGGGTCAGTTTCCTTTTCCCTTTGTCACTCACAGGCCTTAGTGACTTAGGGTGGAGGTAGCTTTGGCATTCATTGCTTTATTCAATAGTCAAGGTCTGGCTTGAGAGAGGCTATGAGATAGCTTTAGCAGCTGGTGCCTCACTGAGGGTAATGGATGCTGAAGAGGTTCCTGTCTCAAGATTCACAAGTTCAACTACAAGACCTTCAGTTAGGGCCTCCCCTTTAAAGCTATTCTTAAGGTCAACCTCAACATCCAGTTGACTAATAGGTTTACGTGCTAGCCTCTGTCTATATAGTCTGGATCTCAACTTACACTCTTTTAGCACCTTTTCTTGAAACCTATTTGCTAACCTTGCAGCTTGCCTGTTTTGACTTGGGTTGGCAAGTGGAAGGTCAATCAGATAAGTGCTCTCATAGAATCTCAGATTGAAGAAGTTGAAAATTTCCTATTCCCCCTGAGATCTAGAGATTACCAGAGCTCTTCTATGAGTGTCATACCTCCATCCCTTAATTGGATATTTAAAGTGATGAGATGGGGTAGGCATAACTCTTACCCTTCTTAAACAAACTCTGTATGAGTGAGTCCACATCAATGTGGTCTTAAGAAGGTTACTGAGTACGGACAATTGCAAGTGAGGGTGGTGAATCCTCAATGATACTCTGTGAAGAACTCTCAGGTTATATGATTGCTTAGAATTTCTCCTCCTTTTTTTATAGCATCACCCTCTTGCATAGGTGAGCTATGGGTTAAGTCTATCACATCCATAGGTTCTTATGTTCCTGGTTGAGTCCTTGTTAAAGGTCTCCTAGTTTTTTCCTTGAGATCAGAAATCTCAAGTTATTGATCATGGACCCTTCTTTGCAAGGTAGTCAGTTGAGATTCCAAGTGACTAACCTTGGAGACTAAATAGGTGCATATTTTGGTCAGTTTGTGCACCTTTAGTCTCATGTTCCCTTATCTTCATCAGATGAATAACTAAGGGATGGGAGAATAGGACCTAAGTCTTCTTCCTCATCACCAGTACTTTGTTCTTGGTTGCTGGATTTCTCCTGCACCATGATAACTTTAGTCGAAGTGTTAATGGGCTAAGTTGCCATGGTTGAGGTCTTAATAATGTAATCACTTGCTGAATTGAGAGCCTTTTCCATATGGATCTCCTAAACAGGTTTAGAGAGATCCACCTCAGTAGTGGGTGGATGATTTAGGGTAGATATAGGAGAGGGAGGGAGGAGTACTCATCTCTCCTTAAGCATGGGTGGAGAGGTGAGACACATGGTACTCACTATATCTCATGTCTTTATCATCATAGAATTCTAGGTAGGGAATTGGTTGGTTTAGATTAAGAGGCTAGGGATGGTAGGTATCCCTTGAAGATTGTTCACTAGAGTTTTAAGACTCTAAAGGAAGGCTTAAGGATGTGAGGGTTATGAGCTCATCAGGTTGAGCATGAGGAACCTCAGCACAGATCATTGGTGAAATAGGAGTGGTTTGCTCCTCAGGGGAAGTGGGAGCTCCTGTGTCCACTTCCTCCTGCATAGGTGGTGATGTGGGGGGCAGCACAAGCTGGGTAGCTTGTGAAGGGGTTCGTTTAGATCTTCTTTGGTAGGTGTTGGTTATTTGGGGCTGTGTGGGTTGTTATGAAGTAGAGCATGTTAGTTCAACACTAGCTGGTACTGCTAGGTTGTCAACCTGAGCAATGAGCTCTAACATTTTTTGAACAAGGGCTGTTTGTATCTCTGAGAAGCCTACAATAGGCTTTCTCATAGTTTTAAGATGTCAGGCTTCATCCATCCTAATTTTAAAGCATTACTTGTTCCCCTCAACTGTGAGCCCAGTTCACAGTTGAGAATCTACTAGACATATCTATAGGAACATGTAATATTCTAAGGAGTCCAAGTTTGCAAGTAAATTAGTATATGCAAATTGTGAATACCTAAACTTTACCCCCTAAACCTTCCCATGGACTATGAAGGAAAGATTTTCAGGAATCTTTGTTGGATCATATGACGCTGGTGCAACCAAAACAACATTTAGAGTATTTTGAGGTACAATTGAAGAAGTCTTCCGAAGCTAAAGTTACTCTTCCGAAGACAAGTTGAAGATCTTCCAAAGCTTAAAGTATAAAGAACTTCCGAAGGAAAACTAAGTTTTCCGAGACTCAGTAGTTTTCCTTTCAAAGTATATGAAGAACTTTTGAAGATATATTCTTCTGAAGTATTCACCCTTAAACGATTCAAGGTAATGTATTCCATAGAAGAAAGTCATGAACACTTGTAGAAGACTCGGAAGAAGTTGTTTCTTCTGAAGTATAAATGGCCTCAGAAGAACTTATTCTTTTGAAGCCATTTACCTTTGGAAGAACTAGCTATGAACCAGTGGATATAAGTATGGGTTTCTGACATTCACTGCAACCTCTGACATACTACATGGAGCTTTCCCATGCCTATGTAGTTGATCATACTTTAGTCCATTGTTCACCTTTATCAATTAGTACAATTTCCACTTTTAGTTGGTGACAAAAGGTAACTCATAGACCTTTCATGACTACCAAATCTTGGATAGTATTTTATCTTAGATGCTTTACTTCTAGCAATGTAGTATTTATCTAGTTGTAAAGTCCAGCTGGTCATCTAAATATAACCGGCTGTAGATGGTAGTATATATAGTTTCTTATTGTAACTCATCAAACAACGCTTGTAAGAGTCTTGTAATACTAAGCTAAGAAGTAACTCAGTATTACATATATATGTATATAGATGTATATATATGCATATATACCTATGTATATATATAAATATATATATATGTATATATATATATATATGTAAATGTACATATATATATATGTATATATATGAATATATATATACATGTAACTCAGTATTTTATATATATATATATAGATACATACATATATATATATGTATATATATACATATATATTATATATTTGCATATATATATATATATACATATATATTATATATTTGCATATATATATATATATATGTATAGTATATATATATATGCATATATAGATATGGATATATATATGTAGATATGTATATATATATACACACACACACACACACACACACATATATATAT
>BJCO01633774.1:0-12732 GCA_018326465.1 Flaveria floridana
TGACCCTATTGTATTCGGCGCCAAAACGTGTGGAGTTATAGAAAACATCTTTTGCAGAACTTTTCTCTCTTTCTATGTTTGTACTTTTACATGCAAAATCTTTTGTGTTCTTGTTGTAATCGCTAATTACTGTGCTAAATCCGCTGCGAATACAATCTGATTGATCAAACTAGAGGCTGAGATCCTGTCATGTACAGTTTTATGTTTAACATTTGATACCATACTCGTGTGTGCCTTCTCTTGATTGATTGTGTTACGTCTATGTTAGGTTTTACACATTTAAATTTATTACTATGTGTTTTTATTTTTAAACTTTGATTTTTGATAATATTAGAAGCATTGATTATGATTTTGACTATAGTTTTCAGTATGTTGACTTGTTCAGAACCTAGAAGTAATAAATATGTTTTAGGATTTTCTACCTACGGGTGTTCAAAAAATCTGATATCCAAAAATATCCAAAATCCGATTCGTATCCGAATCCGAATAAACCGATTTGAATTCTTATTAGGATCGGATCTATTCCAAATCCAAATTTCTTATTCAGATTTCGGATCGGATTTTGAATATCATAATTTTGTTATTCAGCTTATTCAAATTATTCGGATATCTAGTTAATCCAAACAAGAATTCAACTATGTATCTATTATGTTTTCAACCAATACTCAAGAATCTTGACACATTCTGATACTCTAATCTAAACAATTATACAATAATCGACTGTTGTTCTCATTAAAGATTCTGGTCTTCTAGTTCTATACAATGACCTGTAATGTGTTTAATTTTGAATTCGCGTTCAAGTCAATTTTAAATTTTCTGGTTTAGATCTTTTATTATGATTTAAAACTAATAAAATGTTAAGAATACAAAATTAGAAAAAAATAAATAGAAACAAAAATAGAAAAAAATGTTATTTGGTATATTCAGATTTGGATAAATCCGTATTATTCGGATATATCCGAATCCGATCCGAAATGAATTCGGATAAATTCTGATTGGATAGAAATATACTTATTTGAATCGGATCGGATTTCGAATAAGGTGCTGAATTTTTCAAATCCGAATAATCCGATCCGATGAACACCTCTACTTCTACCCATTGCTTGTTAGGTTTAGGTTTAGATTTCGTGTGAACATGGTTTTTCCTTTTCATTTTTGGTGTTAGTATTTGAAGGTACTTATTTGAATTTGATTAGATTGTCTGTCTTGGGGTTGTAGAATACAATCTTTCATGACATTATGGTAGAAAATAAATGGTAATCCTCCATTAGATATTTTAACATTGTTATATTGTGCTTCACATGTGTCTTTGTTTTCCTTAGAAGTAAAAACATAGTAGTTTAACTTAGATTCGTATTTTTGTAATGATAGTTAGATGAGTTATTACGAGTTTTTTACTAAAATGGTGTTGTTAGAAATTTCATTTACCAAAATGGGTGTTTTGAAAGTATTTACTAAATTGGATATTTATTTAAATCTTTCCTTTCTCACTCATAATCTTATTGCACAAAAAAAAGTTTCTTTAAATTAAATAATGTTATTTAAAAAGGGTTTAAAAAAAGTTTTAAATAAAAAATTTTGTGACCTGCAACTTTATAAAAAAATTGTTTTAAATGTTTTTAATTCTTCAAAAATGTTATCTTAAAACCTTTTTTAAATACAAATATTATATTAATATTTGAGACGTCCGAACAAGTATAATATATGCATCACACATTTAGTTTTAAATATAAAAAAACTAATGGAACTGTCATAATTTAAAAATATTTTTGAATGTTCTACACTTCTTTTATAAACATTATTTGATGTTTGTATTCTTTATCAATAATTCTTATAAATTTTGTGAAAAAATTACAAACATTTGTTGTGTCTTCTAATAAAATTTCACGTAATAATAGTAGATAAAATGAATGTTATCGCCTCAAATATTGATATCTGAATTTTATATTTAAAAATGTTTTAAGAAAACATTTTTGAAGAACTAAAAACATTTTATTTTAAAAGAAACTTTAATTTGAACTGCAGGTCCAAAAAAAAGATTTTGGGTTTGTAAAAAGATTTTTCTTTTAACCCTTTTAAATAACATTATTTAATTAAAGCTAAAGTTTTTTTTGTCCAATAATATTATGAGTGAAAAAATGTAAGTTTTTAATAAATACCCATTTTGGTAAATTCTTTTCAAAACACTCATTTTGATAAATAAAATTTCTAACACCATTTTTGAAAAAATCTCAGTTATTACATTCATGTCATTAAATGTAAATAGATTACTATCTAGGTAGTTATTTTCCATGTTTGATTATATTCAAGTTTTCAAATATGGATTTTTATTTGTTTAATTTGTTGATTGTGTTTAATACAGCCAATAGGGTTAAACTAGAAAAAGGAGAATTTTGAAGAAGAAATGGATGTGAAACATTCATTCTCCTACATTGATGCGATCGATGGGTATTAATCCCGTAAACGAAAGCATAATTACTCAACTTATTCACATCATAACTAAATAAGATATAATAACTGCTTCAAATAACAGATAGCGATTGTTTTCACTCTCTTATTTTGTAAGCATTTTTCACAAGTGCTGGTCCTGTACACGATCTTTGGCATCTTTACGCTATCATAGTGTAATCGGTGAAGCCAAATTTTGTTGGATACGTACGAACCCCACCTTATGTCAATACCCCAAAACATAACACAGACCTGCTATATGTCACAAACCCCAACATTTATCAACTACTTGCTCAATTGTTCTTTGGCATGTTGAGTCATAGTTCAAGCTTATCTAACGGACTAGAGTGGCTGCTTGTTGGAGGTTTGTAAATAGTTTCGAATTCTTGTATGTAAACAATGTAATGATAAAAAATTTAACCAATTTTAGAAATCTCCGCCGCTAATCCATTTAAATATAACAAATGGATCAAGTAAAAAGGTACATTTTTAATGGCTAAAAAATCACTAACTAGCTACTAGCCCGACCAATCATCTCCGTTACTTAAATAGGGGATCCAAAACCACCCATGGCCGACTGAAGAAACACTAACAAGCTACTAGCCCAACCTAAAACTTTTTTTTTTTATTGACAGATAACATTTGAACTCAAAACTTCTTTATTTTAATAAAGTCTTGGATATCTGAATCTCAATCTCAATCACTTGAACCGGATAGTAAAAGGGTATCTCACACAAATAACAAAACAAAACCAAAACAGATTCATCTGT
This sequence comes from Flaveria floridana, assembly GCA_018326465.1. Classification (NCBI taxonomy): domain Eukaryota; kingdom Viridiplantae; phylum Streptophyta; class Magnoliopsida; order Asterales; family Asteraceae; genus Flaveria; species Flaveria floridana. Next base: position 3,219 of record BJCO01633774.1, read on the forward strand.
ACATTTATTTTTCCAAAGTTCAAAACAAGCAAAAACCAATAATAATAAAAAGAAGAAAAAGGGAAAAGAAGCTATAAACAGCAGCATATAGCCTGAACCGAAGGGATACAAAACTAACTTCCACACAAAAACACCACCTTCTTCTCTATAACCCCCCTTCATTTTCCTATAATGTCCGAACTGCTTGTTGCTCCTTCTTCCCCTTCTCTTTTGATCTGCTTTCGACATCCTTCTCGTCTTTCAACAAAAACTTATCCACCTGTTCTGCCGCCTGCCGCCCCTCCGAGATGGCCCACACCACCAACGACTGCCCTCTCCGGCAATCACCCGCCGCAAATACGCCCTCCACATTTGTCGAGAACCGCCCGTACTCCGCCTTCACATTCGATCTCCCGTCTTTCTCCAATCCCAATTTGTCGGGTATTGTCTGTCACAACAGAATACAAAACCATTAGTAGACAGGTATTATCAAACCATTAAGATAACTACCAACAAACAGAACCACAAAAGTACTAACCGATTCGGGACCAAGGAACCCCATGGCTAGCAAAACTAGGTCAGCCTCGAGAATCTCCTCAGAACCCTCGACCTCCTTGAACTGAAACCGACCGGTCTCATCCTTCTCCCAATGAACACGCACCACCTCAATCCCTTTAACTGACCCATTGTCGTCACTAATGAACCTTTTAGTCAACACTTCATAAGACCGCGGGTCTTTCCCGAACTTTGTGGCAGCTTCTTGGTGTCCATAATCTACACGGAATATGCGAGGCCACTGCACGCCAATCGAAACAAAAGTAAGAAACTGTTGGCTAAATGTTGTGGTAATTTAGGGGAATAAGAGTAAAATAAGATGTATGAACCTGTGGCCAGGGGTTGCCAGGTGCTCGGGTTTGTGGTGGCTGGGGAAGAAGCTCCAGATTTACAATGCTGGTGCAACCATGTCGTATAGATGTCCCGATACAATCTGTACCGGTGTCACCACCACCAATAACAATTACCTTTTTACCCTTGGCGGAGATATAATTACCATCCTCAAGGTTGCTATCCAACAAGCTTTTAGTATTTGCATGCAAAAACTCCATAGCAAAATGTACCCCCGAGAGCTCCCGTCCCGGAACAGGAAGGTCCCTGTAACATACATTTTATATTAATTCTACTGTACCCAGAAAGAAATAAGCTACTAAAATTTGATAATGTAACAATAAAATATAAATGAACCTTGGCTTTGTTGATCCGACGGCTAGAATAACAGCATCATTGTCTTCATGAAGCCGTTCAACGGAATATGATGGATCAGTTCCTACATTGGCATTGACCACAAAATTCACACCTTCCTTAGCCATCAAGTCAACTCGTCTTTGAACCACATCGATTTTGTCAGCCTTCATGTTAGGAACACCATACATCATGAGTCCACCGATTCGGTCAGCACGCTCGAACACGGTAACTGTATGGCCCATCCTATTTAGTTGATCAGCTGCAGCTAACCCTGCAGGACCACTTCCAACAATAGCTACTTTTTTCCTGTTGAAAAATGAATTGGTCAGAAACGAAAACGCAATACTAAAAGAGTCGATGCAAAAGAAAGTAAAAAGTACCCGCTTCTCTTGAGGGGAGGTCTGGGCACCATCCATCCTTCATCAAAGGCTTTGTCTATAATCGAGCACTCAATGTTTTTAATCGAGACTGGATTTTCAATTATACCGAGCACACAAGATCCTTCACACGGAGCTGGGCAGACCCTGCCCGTGAACTCTGGGAAGTTATTCGTCTCAAGAAGTCGATCTAATGCCTCACGCCATCTGTTCTGATATACCAGCTCGTTGAATTCAGGAATTTTGTTGCCAAGAGGACAGCCTGAGTTATCCTGCAATAATTTACAAACTTAAATAAACAGAGCAAATTCAATACGATTATAATACAACCAGGCAAAATGAATTGAAGTCGCTTTTACCTGATGACAAAAAGGCGTACCACAATCCATACACCGTGCAGATTGAGTTTTCAAAAGCGGGCCAGGTTTTGTCTCTTCCATAACTTCATTCCAATCTTCGATCCGAACAGTTGGGTCACGGTATGATACCCCCTCACGCTCATAAGCAACAAAGCCACGGTGTTTGACTGCGTCTTCAACCCGGGAAGGTCTGGCGGCGGGCTCCGCCTTCTCAGCCTCTTTGAGCTCACTAACCATCTCTTTAACCTGAATCTTGACCGACTCACTCAATGACTTGGCTGCCATTTTTTTAAGTTCTTCAAAAGCATCTTTTTCTTTCAGCTCGTCTTCCTCTCGAATATCAGCTTCTTCAGGAGCCATCTCTGCAGCTTTGCTGGCGATTTCTTTTTCTTTCATGGTAGCAAGAATACGCTTATAATCTCTTGGGAAAACCTTGATAAATTTAGGCAAAAGATTGTCAAAGTCAGCAAGTACTTCCTTCGCCAGCTGACTGTTTGTGTGTCGTTGGTGTTGCTGAATCATCATTCTTAGAGTTGTAATATCATCCTCTTCTTCAACCTTGTCAAGATCAACAAGCTCAGAGTTACACCTTGACCGGAATTTGGATTCAACATCAAGAACATAGGCGATTCCACCACTCATCCCAGCAGCAAAGTTCCTCCCAGTTTTGCCCAATATGACCACAATCCCGCCCGTCATGTATTCACATCCGTGATCACCAACGCCTTCCACCACCGTTTTAGCCCCAGAATTTCTAACACAGAATCGCTCTGCTGCCATACCATTAAAATAAGCTTCCCCACTCGTTGCACCATAAAGAGCCACATTCCCAATAACAATGTTTTCTTTCGGGTCAAACCCACTTCCTTTTGGAGGATAAACAACAATCTTGCCACCTGACAACCCTTTCCCGACATAATCATTGCTGTCACCTTCAAGCTCAAGCAAAATTCCCGGGCAGAGAAAGGCTCCAATACTCTGGCCAGCGCTTCCATTAAGTTTGATATGAATGGTGTCGGCTGGAAGGCCCGCCAAGTGGTACCGTTTAGTTACTTCATGGCTAAGCATCGTCCCAACAGCACGATTCACATTGCAAATCGGTGATTCAATGTATACAGGTAGAGCCTTTTCTAAAGCAGGTTTCGCAAGAGTTATTAACTGTTGATCGAGAGCCATGTCTAGCCCGTGATCTTGTTTTTGTACACAAATTTGGGCGGCATCAGGACGGATATCAGCTGCTGGTCGAAGTAATAATGAAAGATCAATGTTTTTTAACTTCTCGTTGTGTTTTAGTAAATCTTTATCAACTTCAAGCATATCTGCACGTCCCACCATTTCATTAACTGATCGAAAACCCATCTCTGCCATGATTTCCCTCATTTCCTCTGCTAACATGAAGAAGAAATTGATTACATGCTCAGGTTCCCCTGCAAATTTCTCACGAAGAACAGGATCTTGGGTAGCTATCCCAACAGGACAAGTGTTTTTATGACATTTTCTCATCATGATGCAACCAAGGGTGATAAGTGGGGCTGTACTGAAACCAAATTCCTCAGCACCAAGAAGAGCAGCAATGGCTACATCTCTCCCGGTTTTCAGTTGACCATCTGTCTGTAATGTAGTTCGACCACGAAGGTCGTTTGCAACTAGAGTTTGGTGTGTCTCGGCTAGACCAAGCTCCCATGGCAACCCAGCATTCTTGATCCCAGTCCACCGGGAAGCACCGGTTCCACCATCATGACCCGAGATCAAGACATGGTCCGCATGGCCCTTGACCACACCGCTAGCAATCACACCCACGCCAGCTTCAGAAACCAACTTCACACTTACTCGAGCAGAAGGATTCGCATTCTACAGTAATCAAATACAAGTGTCAAAACAAAATTAATCAAGTTGTACAAATGAAATAAAATTTGACTAAAGTTATTACCTTTAGATCATGAATTAATTGGGCAAGATCTTCAATTGAATAGATATCATGATGTGGAGGAGGACTAATTAATCCAACGCCAGCAGTCGAATTCCTTGTGACAGCAATATCTCCAATAACTTTGTGACCTGGAAGTTCACCACCTTCACCAGGCTTTGCTCCCTGTGACATTAATTAAAATTAAAAGTAAGTAATATAATCATCGACACACAATAAACAATTGTGGTTTATTTAACCTCACCAAATGCCAAATGTGTGTAATCACTTAAAGATGCAAATTCACCATCATCTGCCCATTAACATAAACTCATAAACAAGAGGAACATTTGTTCCAACTGGAATACAGTGTGGCTAACCACAACATGCATCAACTAATTCACGGGGAGGATGCTCGGTTTTAGAAAATGATTAAGAAATTATACCTGAGCCATCTTGATCTGCAATTCGTCAGCATTTGTAAGGTAATAACTTGAAACCCCAAATCGTCCACTAGCAACCTGCTTGATTGCACTCCTTTTGGGGTTCATTGATCCATCTGGAAGCGGTACCAAACGAGATGGATTTTCACCTCCTTCCCCTACAAAGTTTATTCCAATAATAAATTAATTAACTTTTTTCAAAATATAACAAAACCATGTTGCGGATCTTTAACGTCCTACCCTGAAAAATTAAAGATTGCATTGTCAACCTATTTAGTTATGATTGTGCCAAACAGGTTGAAAGTGGCCTGAAGTTCTAATTATAATGCTATAACCTCCTGAGTTTATTTTATTCAAAGGTTTACGTTGTCATTGTAATCAGATTTTGAATTCGTCATTACCAAATTTATTATTTATACCAACTGTTTTGCCGGTGAAGCCAGCCCATTTTTAAAAAAAAACATATCAACACAAATCTTTTTAACCTATTACCTGACCCCCTCCAATACCTGAAAATAGACATTTGAGGTGCATACCTGTGTTAGATTTGCCTCCCATTTTGTTCATAGCAACAGCAAGGGTGGTGTGAGCCTCCAAGGATATTGACCCATAACTCATAGCACCAGTACAGAAGCGTTTCACTATTTCACTAGCGGGTTCAACCTCTTCCAAAGGAACTTTGGTGCTTCCCTCTTTGAACTTTAAAAGCCCACGAAGATTACAAGTTTTGTTTAATTCATAAATACGTTTCGAGTATTCTTTATATGCAGCAACACTGTTACCCCTAGCAGCTTCTTGCAATTTTGCAATAGCTAAAGGGTCATTCAAATGAACTTCACCGCCTTTCCTCCAATGGTACTCACCAGGGTTAGGTAAAGCAACAGCTTCTGCACTGTTTGGTGGAAACTTGCGTGTTGGAAACCCTAAATCATGCAAATTAAGGGCATCACCAGCAAGTGCTTCAAATGTTGCTCCTTCAACTCTACTAGGAGTGCCAGCAAAGCATCTTTCCATTACTTCACTTGATAACCCAACTGCTTCAAAGATCTGTGCACCCTTGTATGAGGCTAAGGTTGAAATTCCCATTTTGGCAAGAACTTTTTGCATTCCATAGTGACTTGCTTTGTAGTACTTTTTAACTAATTCCTCTTTTGTGTGGAACTCGCCATTTGATTTTGGAGGGATTTTACCATCAACTTGTAACCTCCAAATGGCTTCAACTGCTAAATAGGGGCAAATGGCATCAACACCAAACCCAACAAGTGTACAGAAATGGTGCACTTCACGTGGCTCGGCAGATTCCAGCATTAAGGCAACCCTGGTTCTTTCAAGCTTTTTGACCAAATGATGGTGAACCGCACCAACTGCTAAAAGAGAGCTTACTGCCACTCGCTTTGATGAAAAGCCTGCATTGACATAAAAACAAAAAAAAAGTCAAATTATCTAGTACGTGTTCATTTCATGTGTATAAGTGTGTCAATTTGGGTTGCTTTATCACAAGCAGGTCAAATAACTTACATGGGTCAAAAGTCACCCAAGATTCGGTTGTAATGCAAACAACATAAACTTGTTTAACAAACAAGATTAATATTATTAAAACTATTGTAACTTACTTTTTTAATAGTGAAGGCATTATTTATGCATAAGATAGCCTTAGCTCGACATAACAATAGATATGTGTCAACCAGGTTTGACCTGTTTTGAATTTTGACCCACACCAAAATACTGATATTGGTCTGACCTGTTACATAACCCACCCTATTGCCACTTCTAGACTGTCAAATGGTTTACCTCTGTCAGAAAGCACCAATGTAGTGTAGCCCTCTTTAATAGCATCATGTGCCTCAGAACAGATCCTATCTAGGGTTTCCTCCAAACCCTTTTTGCCAAGTTCTTTAGGGTAGGTTATATCAAGAACTTTGCTTCTCCAGCCTCTGTAGTTCATATTTTTAATGGACTCCATCTCTTCAATAGATAAAAGTGGGCCTTTTAGTGAAAGACGGTGGCATTGCTCTTCTGTTGTTTCTGTAAGATCACCTTCTGGACCTACCATGCATTCCATGGATGTTACAATTTTCTCTCTTATAGGATCAATTGGTGGGTTTGTAACTTGTGCAAACATCTGTTTAAAATACTCGAATGTTAGCTTCTCTCTGTTAGACATCACAGCCAATGGAGCATCGTTTCCCATTGAACCAAGTGCCTCAACACCATCTTTAGCCATTGGTAGTAAAAGCATCTCCAAGGATTCAATTGTATAACTGCATGATCACATATCCATGTTTCAATAAAACAAACATACAAAATCTCAAGATATAATAACCATTAAAACAAAAAAAAGATTTATACCCAAAAGCCTTCAATGGAGCCAGGAGACCCTGGATACCCATATCCTCAGAAGATTCCTAAAATAATCAAATTAGTGAAAGTCAGTATAATTGCTCAAGAAGAAAGACTAGGATGGATATGGGCTGTTTGATTTGAGATTTGAAACTGATTATCGGGATTAAAAGTCATAAAACCACTTTCTAAAGTAACATTTGGATAAACATATTTTGCTTCTGGTTGTGTCATATAAACTGCAACGGAAATGACAGTAAATCTAGTTAATTATATATAAGTTGTTAGACTTCTATTCCCACTCTCAAAAAAGCTACATCCATTTAATTCATAAAAAAGTAACCTTTGATCCTTTTATCTATTACTTTGCAAAATAATAGAATTGTACTTTAAACAGAACCACATTTACTACGAATGACTTCTATTATAAATAATCATATGATTCTGGTTATTCAATATCATATATCACTTCCAAAACAAATACACACTCCTAAAGAAGACAGTTTTACCTTTGACGCTCCCGCAATGGGAGGGCAAGTTCGTGAAGATTTATTGACAGATTCCACAATGTTTTTCAGTTCTATCTTTTGCTTTTCAAGCCACTTGCCATACGGTCTTGCAAGTGAATATTGTTGTTTCAAAGCTTCATCATCTACAACGATATGTTTCTCAAAGTCAACAAGAAGCATCATTCCAGGGTTAAGTCTTCCTTTTCTAGAAACATCTTCTGGTGGAATATCCACAACTCCAACTTCACTTGCCATTACAACTCGCCCACTGTGAGTAACATAGAACCGACCCGGCCGCAGTCCATTTCGGTCCAGTGTGGCTCCAAGGTACCGACCATCAGTAACTGCACGTATACTTTAAGTAAGCAAAAGTAAAATGTTCAAATAAACAATTGGGTGTGACTGTGAAATGGCAATCATACATGAAACTAGAGCGGGTCCATCCCATGGCTCCATTAAAGCTGAGCAATATTCGTATAAAGCCTTCCTCTGAGGATCCATATTCTTGTCATTTTGCCATGCTTCAGGGATCATCATCATAACAGCCTCAGGAAGACTTCTGCCAGCTCGCACTAAAAGCTCCAAAACACCGTCAAAGGCACCTGAATCGGATGAGCTGGCATCCACGATGGGAAGAAGTTTCTTCATCTCATTCTTTGAGAGGCCAAGCTCTTTGCATTTTAAAAGACCTTCACGTGCCTTCATCCTTTGAAATAGAAACATACAACAATTGTATATTTATTTAATTTTCGAACATTAATGGATATGTAAGAGTGCAAAGTAGTGGACTTACCAGTTAACATTTCCTCTAAGTGTGTTAATTTCACCATTATGTCCAAGAACCCGCATAGGTTGAGCACGATCCCAGCTAGGAAAAGTGTTGGTTGAGAATCGAGAATGAATCTGCACCAGACAACAAAACCAAAAACTTTTTAATCCATAATATAGTCAAAATGGCAGTAAAAGTTTGCATCAAAGTACACATGGATGTCAATGAACCCTATATACAGCTGGTGAACACAGGTCTCATCTTCAAGAAGTGAGCAGAACACTGCATCAAGTTTTGGAAACATGATGTACTTCTTAATGCCAACTCACCACTGGAGAATCCAATCCAGTATCCCAATTGAATTTCATAAATTAATCAAAGAATGCCTCAGAGTCATTCCTCAACATTTGCATCTCTCTCACGTTAACCGGTTGATCCAATGCTGTTGTTAAGTATGAAGTCAGCAGACAAAGAATCAAGTTTATGAAAAAAAATATTTACCAGTGCCATGTAGCTCATAAACCTTTCATTCCCAATATCCGCATGATAATAATCTCTCAACTGGTTCGGTTTTAACTGACCTTTATATACAACGGTTCTGCATCCAAAAATAATTGTCTAGATTTAACGACCAACATATAATACAAAGAAAAATAATCAATAATCTCAAGAAATCAAACAAACCTAGATGATAAAGAACATATATAAAAGTCCCTGACCCCACCAAGTTGGAGATTCAATGCCAGCCCGGATGGCTATCATTGAAACCCTTCTTAGTATGTACATCTGCAAATACCAGTTAATAACAAGATTAAGCCCAACCCATATTCAAAACAGTTAAAGTGGTGAAATGTAAAAAAAATTAACATATGCCTGACGCTTGAAGTCGACTTTTAACCAAGAAGTGGGCGTGAGGAACACTTGTTCTATAATAGGTTCGGTTTGTAAAGCCGATTTACCCAAACCAGAATTATCGGTCGGGACACTGCGCCAGCCAAGAACCGTGTGTCCAAGTGATTCAGCAACCTGCATAGAAAATCATTAAACTTTTAAATGAAATCCAAGATAATCCAAATAAAGATCAAGAAAATCTGATTTGGAACATACCCATGCAGCATCTGTTAAATTCAGGTTAAGTTCCTTACTGTATATCAGAAAAGTTGGATCTTTGTATTACTTGTATAACAAAAAATGATAATGAAGCCAAATTATTTATAGCTATTACCTGAAATTAGTAGGAAGCCAAGACAAACAACAATAATGACCCCAACTTCCACAAAAATGAGCATATATCATCGCCCATACAGCTTTACTTTGGAAAAAAGACTTCCATGGTACATAGAGTCTCAACGTATTCGTTTATGCTACAACCATCCAAGCAGGAAGCTGCATAGGACTGGAGCATAGAGTCTCAACGTATTTGGGTTGTTTCTTCACCCTTGATGCATACTTTTCTTTGCGTTCGTTGTGACATCCGTCACCAAAGGTCCGTCTGTTGATGTAATCTGTTAACTTTTGTAGTCGGTCATTCCTCACCCTTATAGCCCATCTATGTGAATACTATGCCTATTTGTTTGCTTGGTTAACCTT
>BJCO01633775.1:0-10069 GCA_018326465.1 Flaveria floridana
ATTCTATAAGCATCCAATGATGGAAGTAGAAGGCTAAGTGATGGCCTATTTCCGGTGAAGGTCTGTTAATGAATGCAGATTTACTTATCACTAATCAAGCATTCATTTGATAGAAGAAATAATGTAAACTTATGAAGGAAATTAATCACCTTGTGAGGAATAAGATGAGATGTAACATTCTCACTTTGCAATTGTTCAGGCGTCTGGAAAGAAAACAAAATCATGCCAGTGTATAAAAAATAATCTCTCTTTTTTCTTATGAGTGAAGTTTAACTTGATACTTAGAGGTTATGCAAAAGAATTACCTTCCCATAAGCAAGGACATCAAGTTGTGCAAAAAAGTTGGACATGAGTTCATCATGGTTATTTACCACTTCATCTACAAACCAAATTGTATATAAGAAACAAAGATGGGACTTAAATAAAAGGAAAAAAAGAAGAAAATAAAACAAAACCTTTAAGGTAGACAGATTGTTGGCTTTTGACAACGCCGATAAAATCACAAGGAATAACACGCTCCTGAAAACACCAAAATCAAGGATAAAGAAACAGAGCTTTCAGGAGATAAAGAAGTTATATGTACAATGTTGACACAAGCTAAATTATATATGAATCAAATTGCTACCCCAATACATACTTACCTGATGAATTAATTGGTAACAACTATGTTGACCATTTGTTCCTGGTTCACCAAAATCGATTTCACCGGCTTCAAAAGGAAGGCGAACACCATCTATGGATACTCCTTTACACACAATCCCCACTTTGTGTAGTTCCTATGTGCATGTATGGCATGCAGTAAACCTATGTGGTCCATAGTTATAGACTCTCCTTCAAGATAGCATGTCTGCGTGTCACGCATCCAGAAATCTGCAGTACATATATTACTGATAAGAAAATCAATAGTAAATCCTCACGCTAACTCAACTCTAAATCCCCTAACTTAACTCTAAATCACCTAACTCAGCAGAGCACCCCTTTCCCTTAATCTTTTCCTTTGTTAGTTTGAGTTTTGTTTCCAACTCAACATGAAATTGAGAAACTTTTTCTTTGAAAATATTTCATGATCAGACTCGTCTATTTAATTTGGTTGTGCAAAATTGTTAGATTATATCATAAACTTGATTTATCATGTATTTGAATTCAAACATAAAAATACATATAAAGATACATCAAAGTAATGGGGACTCGCAGATTCCTAGATTTTCAGATTCTTCTTGCAGCTTGACAACTCTTCATACTTTTTTATAAAATTAATTTCCTTCCTGGTGATAACCTATAAACACTCATAAAATGCCTAAATTCTTTATTGAACCAACCAGGTTTCTAACATGACCCATTTAGAATTTTATGGTTTTGACTTGGACCCTACCTATCCAATTTATTGCATCTGAGAATTACCTCTTGTCATAAAGTAAAATGTCATCAGAACAGGATCATTATGATGAACTTAATACGCCCTTAATAGGTTGTGTTGCTCCATTTCAGGATCCTTAACATTATGAAAAATATTATAGAACACTTTGACATTGTGTATATAAAAAGACATAGAATCCAAAGATTACATACAAAAAGAGCATAGATAAGATTAAAATGCTGAGATTTTACTAATGAAATATCTCAAGATCCTAAAATGTTGTGTATCCAAAAATATTATCAAGCTTTTTTTACCCCAATTGAGCCAAGTTGCCTTTAACTTATACATGAAATTATTTTACTTTTGGTCCTGCTAATTAGCATGAACCAAACAACCACCAATGTCGCATTAGAGATGAAAGTGGTAAAAATTATTAAATATTCTAAAAAGAAACCAACTTAAGGAACTTTATTAAAGACTAATCAAGGGTAAATGGTCAAACCCATAAAATATTATCAAGATACAATCTTTAATAAAAAATAAGTGTTTTTTTGCATAATAATCACCTTTTGTATGACCCTGCAACCATACATTTATATACTAAGAGGCATAACATAACCTGTAAGTTGGCCAACTAACTCCTTTATCTAACTTTTAGTTCCATGCTCAAACAACTACACATTTATGATTGTCATAAGGTTACAATGCTACAAAATAAGTTTCAATACGCAGATGATGACTATAAAATATACATTTGGTTTGACATAGTTGCCAAAGACACCAGTCATCAAACTATGACCATGACGAATGATCTTGGGGAATATTAAAATAATTTTCTCAAAAGTTGTTTCAATCTTTTACTGAATAAACCGGCTTTCATATTAATCTGTACTATAAACTAAACAAAGAAAAATAACAGAGGCAAAAATAAACTATAAATCTATATGAAAATATAAAGAAAAAAGTTAAAAGAGAAACAAAAGAATACTTTGACATGCCTAAACTCAAGGACATGACCAATAACATGTATAAAAATCAAACTGAACCTTTTAAAAAATTAATAGAAAAATAAAATTGACGTTATCTAAATATCTCTACCGTAGTCAACATGATCTAACAACAAAAGTTGATTAAACTCTTTGAGAAGTGAAATCAACTTAAAACTACCTCACTGAAGTTTCTTTGCTCTTTACATAACTGCTTTGTAATCCAAGTCTTGTATGGTGATAATAGGTCACTGCTATCAAAGTATATTAGATGCATTTTCTACAAAACATTTTTTCTGTACATAATTGCAATCAAAACACTAAGATGATATCCATACTACAAAACAAACTCAAACTTTTGTGAATCAAATATATGGTTTCTAATATTCCAATTAAAATAATATAACTCACCGGAACACATATTTAGACATAACCAGTACAAGCTTCTCTTTTCAAGTGGCAACAACCAATTCATTTTCACACTTAAAAGTAAGGACAAATAATATGATGTTACAACAATTGACTAACATTATTAAACCAGAATACAAATAATAAAGATACCTCGTTACGAAGTTCTTGAAAGATGAGTGAGCTTGTACTTGTACTACCTGTATAAGGTGGATGGATATCCATGTAATAGTTGTTTAATAAACAACGAATGATATTGTTGATAGTAAACATTTAGAAATTACCTGAAGAGGATTGACATATGCTCTAAGAAGTTGAATCAATTCAGTAACCCGTCAAGATTTATGGATGCCTCCGTCTGTATGATAATGCCATAAGTTGTTACTTGTGAGTACTTATGTCAAAACCATTATTGTAATAATAGTGATGATGTACTATAGGATGACTCAAAGTGCCATTTTTGACTTTTTGACAAAAATGATTAAACACAAATACAAAATTATTCCATTAAAATAAAGACCAAACCTCAAACATAAATACACCAACCACATTAGCTTCCACATATATAACACCATTTTCATCTGAACCTCATTAGCATTTAGCAACCCCCAATCCTGTTCAATTTCCATCATCAATAAAAACACAAATTGAAACATGATTGAACAACAGAGCACAAAACATTTCAAGGATGCAACACGTAATCAACAATAAGCTATAAATTTCATAAATAATCAAGGACAATATTGTTAAACAATAAACTAACAAATTATAACGAACAAAAAATATGACCGAAAACTTACATGACAATGAAAATTAGAGCTAGGGTTTCTATCACCAAGTTGCTATCAGAGATAAAGAGGAGTGACGTTGCTACTCTAATTATTGTACAATTTTGATTGCAAGAGAGAGTAGGTTGTGTTTCTTCTTCATGTTCAATCTGTCTTCACCCTTCGCAAATCCATCAATGTGCAAATCCAAAAACCATTCATTAGTGGAACAAAATCGTTCCAAGAACAAAATCGAAAGAGAAAACACAACGAACCTCCGCTGGCTCTCATATCCACTTTCACTCCGATTCCGATGATGATGACGATGGTGATGATGATGATGAATCTCTTCATTTGCACCCCAATAGTGCCTGTTTTGAAACTTGTACCAAAAACGCATAATCGAAAGAGAAAACACAACGAACCTCCGCCGTTGATCCGGTTGGCTCACGCAATAGGCTGACGGAGCATCCGCCGGCTGGTTGCGCGGCGGAGGAACCTCGCGGCGCCGCAGAGGAGGAGGGAGGGGTGGGAGTTCGATCGGTTGTGTGGGATCCATTGGCAGAGGTACTGGGTTTCAAGATTAGGGTTTTGTCAAGGATTTTGGGGATTTTGGGTCGGTGGCACTGTAGCCACCGACCAAAGTCTTTAATATATATATATAATAAGTTAAATTAGATAAAAACCCATTAAAATGAAAATTAGGTTACATGGAGAAATATAAATAGGTGGCTTTGCATAAGAAAAAAAGATATGCAAATTAAATTGCAAAATCCTAACCACAAAACACCTATAATCTCTAATATTAGGTGCACTGCAATCACACATAAGGGCTGCAATCACTTTCACAAAACATGAATCAAATATAGATGAAAGATTTAATGTCGACTAGAGTAAACGAATGAGCCTCTCAAATCAATACAAGAACTTAAATGAATCAACACACTCTCACAAAAGATTATCAATGTGATAACCTGTAACAGTCTCATACATACTAGATCTGATGAACGAACTGAAGAACTTAGAACCCTAATTTTAGGGATGAACAATCTCAACGACTATTTGTTGATGATCTGTAACATAAGCATATGCGTTGCTTATATACAGACTATCACACAAAACCTACAGCAGCCCAGCACAAGCCTAGCAGTCCTATCAGGAATCCATCAGCACGCAACAGAAGTCAGGCCCATCAGCAATCTCAATCTAGGCCCATCAGCAACCACCAACAATCTCAATCTCGCAAACATTCGAGGAAAAGTAGTAAGAAATAAAGTTATGTATTAGTAGACATAAAATTGAATATACACATAAAAATTTAACACCCCCCTCAATTTTAATGGCTAAACAAATCTGTTAAATGAAGTTTGGAACATAGAAACTCATGTTGTCTGGGGAGCAACCCTTTGGTGAATAAATCTGCGATTTGATCAGTAGAAGTTGTAGATATAGTTTTGATTGTGCCAGCAGAAATTTTCTCACGTAAGAAAAACAAATCAATTTCAAAATGTTTCGTCCTATCATGAAAGACAGGATTGACAGCAATAGATAGAGCTGCCTGACTGTCACAAATAACAGAATAGGAACAGAAACAGTCACACCCAATTCCTTTAACACATTTACCAACCACATAACCTCACATGTAGCAGCACACATAGATCGGTATTCTGCTTCAGCAGATGACCGAGACACTGTGGACTGTTTCTTGCTTTTCCATGATATTAGGGAACCACCTAAGAATACGCAGAACCCAGTGACAGATCTACGAGAATTAAGACACTTACCCCAATCTGAATCTGCATATGAAACTAGTTCAAAAGAATCTGCTTTACTAAATTTTAAACCTTTTCCTGGAGCACTTTTAAGATACCTTAAGACTCTAAATGCAAGTTTCAAATGCACATTGGTTGGACTATGCGTAAATTGACTTAAAAACTGAACAAAATAAGCAATATCAGGGCGAGTGTGAGACAGGTATATTAATTTACCAATTAACTGTTGATAAACAGTAACATTCTCTAAAACAGTAGAATCTTTATCATATAAAGCTGACACAATATGATGTTGTTCAAGAGGCGTAGACACAGGTTTACAAGCAGTCATGCCAAACTCAGCTAACAAGTCAACACAATATTTACGCTGAGATAAAATCAAATCAGTTTCAGTTCTAAGTACTTCTATTCCAAGGAAATACTTTAAGTATCCTAAATCCTTAATCAGAAATTTTGATTTTAACATGCGTTTGACATTATTGATTTCAGCTATGTTATTTCCTGTTATAATTATATCATCCACATAAACAAGCAAAGCTAGAAAAACAGAATTATGAGACTTTATAAAGAGTGAATAATCACTTTTGCTTTGTTCAAATCCAAATTCAAGTAAAACACCAACTAATTTTGCATTCCACATTCGTGGGGCTTGTTTCAGCCCATATAGCGATTTAGACAGCTTACACACACGATTGTCTGATTTTGAAAAATACCATTCGGGCAAAGACATATACACTTCTTCATTTAAATTTCCATAAAGAAACGCATTATTGATATCAAGCTGAAACAAACTCCAATTATTTGGATGGCTAGACTAATCACAACACGGATGGTTACCATTTTAACAACCGGTGAAAAAGTTTCGTCAAAATCAATGCCTTCTTTTTGACTATATCCTTTAGCAACAAGTCTAGCCTTATAACGTTCAATTTCCCCATTAGACTTGTACTTAATTTTATACAACCAACGACACCCTATAGGTTTTCTACCCCTAGGAAGATCTACAATTTCCCATGTATTATTTCGGTTTAACGCTTCCATTTCCTCATTCATTGCTTGAACCCAATTTTTATCTAACACAGCTTCTTTAAAATTCTTAGGTTCAGTACTTTTGTTTAAAACAGTAGAAAAAATTAAGTTTTCAGGACTTAGTTTGGCATAACTAACCACCCTTTCCAAGCCATACTTCACCTTGCCCTCGATGACATAATCATGAAGTTTGCTTGGAACCTTTGTGTTTCGGGAAGACCTTCGAACTATTACTGGATACTCTTGATTAGTGGTACCCTCAGGAGAGACAGTCTCATCATGACTGATAAAGGGGTGTCCAGGGCCACTACTGCCTTCACTGGGACCAGGCTGCTCATTTGGAGCCTCGCCTAAAGTCTTAGGACTGCAATTAGGCACCTGAATCCCATCGATGTGCTCACTGCTCACCCTCTCCTCATCATCGGGATTTTCACTTGACAAGTTCTCAACAATGTTTGTGCTAAAAATATCAAAAAAATTCAGATTATCAACTGCAGGATCAATGTTATGATCAGGAGACGAAACAAATTTTTTATCTTCAAATGGAAAAATGGTTTCATAGAACTTAACATCTCTTGAGAAAAATACAGTTTTGTTATCAAGACTCCATAGTTTATACCCTTTCTTTTGAATAGAGTATCCAAGAAATACACATTTTTCAGCGTTAGCACTAAACTTGTTATTATTGTTTAAAATGGTACTAAAGCACAAACAACCAAAAACTTTCAAGTGGTCAAGAGAGGGTTTAAATCCAAACAACAGTTCATAAGGTGTTTTTCCTCGTAACACAGAAGAGGGTGTCTTGTTTATTAAATAGGCAGCAGTTAATACACAATCAGACCATAGACTTATAGGGATTTTCCCTTGAAAAAGCAGAGAACGTGCAACATTTAACAGATGTTGATGTTTTCTTTCCACTATACTTTTTGTTGGGGAGTATACAGACAGCTTGTTTGGTGAATAATACCATTTTGTTTGGTGAATTCAAAGAATTGTCTATTTATGAATTCTGACCCATTATCGCTTATAAAACTTTTACTGTTTTCGAAAATTGATTTTTGATGAGATAGAAGAAGCTTTCTATATTTTGAAAAACTTCACCTTTGTTTTTTAACAACTATACCCAAACAGCCCTGGTATAGTCATCAACAATTGTGAGGAAGTATTTAAACCCTTCTCTACTATTGACCCGATAAGGACCCCATACATCAAGATGAACAAGTTCCCCCAAATTTTCAGATTTGTGCTCACTTAAAGGGAAGTGCTCCCTACGTTGTTTTGCTCTGTGGCAGACATCACAGGGCCTAGAATCATTGGGGAGATTAATTTTCAAACTAACTTTTAGAACATTGAGGACTTGATGAGAAGGGGCCCTAGTCTAGCATGCCATAGATTAACAGTATCAACACTATTAAAGCACACCTTCACAGATTTAGAGCCATCATCACAGTAATATAGTCCATCAATTTGTTTACCAGTCACCCGGGTTTTCTTTGTAAGTGAATCCTGAAGATAGCAATGATTTTCATCAAATGTAACAGTTAAATTATTATCCTTGGCCAATTTGAACACAGAAATCAGGTTTACATAGTAGTCAGGGACAACAAACACATCAGTTAACATCACATCATTATTCAATTTTAAGTTGCCTATTTTCTTTACTGAGGCATTCGTGCCATTTGGGTGTTTAATTGTGATTTTAAGGTTGGATACATCAATTTGATTGAGTAAATTTTCATCACTCATTACCATGTGTTGGTTAGCATCGGAATCAATTATCCATCCAAATCTATTTTTTACAGAAAAGTTATTTTATGACTCAGGTGTATACAAATTGCCCATGATAGAAGGTAAGGAACATGGGGAGTTACCTCCAATATTTGATCCTTGAGCAGGGTCACATGGTTTTTCATTCAACAGGCCTAACAATTTAGAGATTTGATCAGCCGTAAGGGCTGTCGCAGATGTGTTAGCATTTTGACCTGACCTATTTACACTTTTTGAGCCTTGACCAGGAGATTGACTGCCCCTAGTTTTGTTTCCTTGTGGATAACCAACGATTTCAAAACATCTTTCTATAGTATGCCCGATTTTATTGCAATGAGTGCACTTTAGATTGGGATTTGGACCTCTATAATTTTTCTTTTTATTTTCAGCAAACTGTGTATTTTTAGAAATAAAGGCCATGTTTTGCGTTTGATGTTTTGAATTGTTATTTGACATTCTATGCGATTCTTCTCTTGATATTATTGAAAAGGCAGTTTTTAAAGTAGGGAGAGGATCCCTGGTCAGAAGATTGGACCTTACAGGCTGGTAGACATCATCCAAACCCATGAGGAATTGCATTAATTTTATCAGGTGATTAAAGTCATTAAACTCCTTTGACGCTTGAGATGAACATGAGGGAAGTTGAACAATGTTATCAAACAATTTCTATATTGAGTTTAACTTGTGATAGTACTCGGAAACAGTACTACTATTCTGTTTTAAAGAGTTAATCTTTTGATAATGATCAAATACTATAGAGCCATCAATTTTATCATAAGTTTCCTTTAGTTCATCCCAAACTTCTTTAGCCAATTTAGAAAATACTTGACCAACATATAATTCTTCTGATATGGAATTAAGAATCCATGTAAGCACAATAGAGTTACATCTTTCCCATTGATTTGCTAACACATCATCATTAACAGGTTTTTTACATTTGCCATCTATAAATCCTATTTTGTTTTTAACCTGAAGGGCAAGTTTCATAGCATTAGACCAGATTGTATAATTTTCAGTTCCTTTTAATTTCATATTTACTATTATGAGTGTACTTGAGTCACTTGCATGAAGATACAGAGGATCACTAGCATCAAGTTTGCTAACAAGAGTAACAGCAACACTACTTTCAGAATTAGTCATCATTCACGGATATTAAACGAGGCAGCTTAAGTATGAATCAAGCAAGCACACGCACAGTAAAGCAACCACTATCAGCGCCAGGTTTTCACACCACTATAGTGGTAGATCAAGGATTAATAGTGGAGCTTATGTAAAACATTCAATATTCAAGCACTCAAGTGCATGCACACAGAACAAACAGAGACCACGATAGAAGAATCCACAGTCACAACACAGAACAAAGACAATGAATAACAGTTTATGCTACACAAACCCAAAAGTATGCCTAACCACTAGAATAATCTACAACTGGTACTCCTAACCCGGCCAAAATATGCCTAGAATCTAGACTAAAAGTGAAACAGAAGTAAACGAGAACAGAAGGTCTTACAGCGGGGGCTTCAATCACAGTGAGTTTCGGACTATGTAACCTTCACTTAGGGTTACACTAGGGATGGCAAAAAAACCCGAACCCGACGGGGATACCCGAAACCCGAAACACACGGGACGGGTATACCCGAAACCCGACGGGTATGGGACGGGTATGGGATTAATTTTAAAAATTTTCATGGGTATGGTACGGGTATGGGATTAGGTGATATACCCGTTTACCCGACCCAATTACCCGAAACATATACCCGTTTACCCGTCCCATTTACCCGAAAAACATATACCCGTTTACCCTATAATATACCCGAAATATATTTAATAATATTTTTTATATATCTCAATGGAATAGGAACATAATTTTTTGCTAGGTATATATTTTAGTAGCTTATGGAATGAGATGGTAAAGCTTCCATGAGACATGAAAGAAACAATTCAGTCGCATCATCAAATTACTAGATGTATATTTTGGACAGG
>BJCO01633794.1:0-13755 GCA_018326465.1 Flaveria floridana
ATATATCTAGAATATAAGTTTTTTATGCAAATATTTTATTAACATTTACTAAATTATAATATCTAAATTCTGTCATATATTAAAATATAATTTTAAATCTTAATCTTAATTATGTGTTATTTATAATTTTTAAATATTTATTATTTCTTAACTTTAATGGTTGATAACATCTATTATAAATATAATGATTTTAAAAAGTTAAATTTATTCCACTCATTTAATACATGGATTCTAACCTAGTATATTATAATATATAGAATTATTTTTAATTTGTATTGCAAAATATAATGTCGGCTGTCACATCGTTACGTCACAAAACCTCAAAAACAAATAACAACTTACGAAATTAACAATTGCGTTTCCCGAAAGAAATCAAATTAATTTGCATTTACTCGAATAAAAAAATCTTATCCAAATATTTAAATATGTATATACTATACTACAAATTAAAATATCCGCTTATTGCTAAATAATTATAGCTAGAATATTGTAACAACATCTAACCATAATCATACCGTCTTCGATCTAAACACCCACCATCTACAAACCGTTTAATAACATAAAATGTTGTTTAGCACTTTAGCCTAACACTACAGCAGTACAGCTTATGTCTAGTCTATGCTCTTTGTATTATCAACGATTGTTTAAGTTTATGTTTGACCAACGATTTGAGTTTCCAGTATTTTTATCTAATAACAAATCTATCTTTACTCCTTTTAAATTATTATAAATTAACTTACATTATGCTAGACTTTAAAGTTTAAACCCAAAATTTTTATATTTACAGGAGACAAAATATCTACTAAGGCAGGAGAGGGCGCCCTCGGGTACCTGCTCGGGTAGGCGGGGTACCCGCTCGGGTACACCGCCGCCACCCTTACAGCCTTGCGGGTACCCTGGCGGGTGCCGGGTAGTTGCTCACGGGTATTGGTTGCCGAGATGTAACCGAGCCCCAACGGCTATAAATCTATAATGTCATTTAAAGAGACCATTTGTGGTTAAAAAAATGTTCCTGTAAATACTCACACACATACACACTATTATTTATACAAACTCAAACAATATTATATAAATACAACAATTACAAAACACGACAATGTCTGATGAGTATCAAAATTTATACATTCCTGAAACCGAATCGAATTCGAATGATAGCAGTTTATATTTTATGAAGGAAGAGCGATATCACCGGTAATGAACCCTCCGGTCCAACCGGTTTTTGACGTTAACACACTTTCGGAAATACATAATCAAGCAACACATTTCTGACTTTGATATGATCTTGTCGAACATCTTTCAAGTTTAGATCTAGCGTACCTCGTTTCGGACGAGTAATAGGTTAATTTTAATATTTTACAATATTTTATTTTTAATTATGTAACCATTTATTTTTAATTATGTAATATTTTATTTTAATTATGTAATTTTTAATTTTTAGTAAAAGTTAATTTTTTTTGAATTATTTAAATGTGAAAATAAAAGTTTGAGATTAGTACAGGGTTGCATTTTCAGTTTTTTAGATGTTTCAGAATTGTTCAAAATACTTATAACATGACATTGTATGATTAATGAATTTCAGGATAGTACAGGATAGTACTCCTTCGCGTAAATGCACATTCAAGATTAAAACGAATGTAGGTATTCTAAAACCATATAAAATAGTTATCATAGAAAATATCGCTTTTGTAGTATTGTTGTCTTCATGTGCGTGTGAATACAAATAAATTGGAACAATCTATGCCTTCCTTACCTCCCCTCTCTTTATCTCTCTTTTTCTCTCTCTAACACCCATCACCCATGGCGTCATTTCACGATAACATCTCTCACGAAATGGCTCTACAACACTACGCCGATCAACACCAGTTAACCGCAAACGTCGAGGCCCTCGGCGGAATACTAGCCTCCGACCACCACAACAACCACCACCACCACCACCACCACCACCTTCCTCCGTCGTCATCGCCCCCTGACACCGGCCCCAAGCCCTCACAGTCTCCGCCCCCTACGTGGCTCAACAGCGCAATTCTCCGCCAACACAACCACCACTTCGCCGGAGACGCCACCGGCGGCAGCTTCCTCCACCTGCAAACCACCAACTCCGACTCATCCAACTCCAACAACCACTGGCTCTCCCCCAGGCCGATCGACAACGACGACAGTAACCGCGAATCGATGTTTGTAACAGCGATGAACAGCGACAGCAATATCGATGAGAATGCTATGAAGTTGAGTCAACGGCAGAGTGTGAGCGATGGTAACGGTAACGGTAACGGAAGTGGTGGTAGTCATAGTCATGAGAGAGATTGGGAATTCGCCAAGTGTAAAGCGGATATATTATCGCATCCGATGTACGAGCAGCTGTTATCGGCGCATGTGTCGTGTTTGAGAATCGCGACGCCGGTGGATCAGTTGCCGAGGATCGATGCGCAATTGGCTCAGTCTCAGCAGGTTATTGATAAGTACTCTGTGTTTGGCAATCATAATCAGCCTGTTGATGATAAAGACCTCAATCAATTCATGGTAACTGTTTCGCTTTTTACATCTCTGTTTTACTATACTGTTTGCTACTTCGTTCCAATATTAGATCGGTGCTTCTATTCCCGAATTCAGTAACGCAAATGAAGTTAATGATATTTCATGGCTAATTGATTGAGAATCAGCTTCTATCTGTTTGTATTCACTTTATGTGTGGGTACAGTTGCACAATTCTGGCCCCATAGATGCACTGTTATTGAAGGAACTGTGCTAACTGTGCTTAATTTGAAGTGGATTGAATAGAATTCTACTTTTCGATCCCAATTTTCATCCTAGGGATTGCAGATTCAGCTGCATACAGTCTGATGTAGGGTAAAAGAGCCCGTGGTACTTTCTGTGTTGTTTTGACTGATGAGGGAGTAAAAGAAATTGATCCTTTGTTTATTGTGTTATCAGTTACGAATTGGGTAGATGCATAGTTCCCAATGCTTCAGATGTTTCTTGTGACCTGCCTTGTGAAGATATTTATTCCCCTAGGTATCTGTGGTGTGTGTTTGGAAGAGACATAAGAGAGACCTGTTGGAAAACTATTTGTTGGTTCCTCAATTATATTTTAAGGGATGATTGTTGGTGTGAATCAGAATGTTCCAGAGAGGATTTTTTCCCAGTTGTTTAAATAATATAAACTCTGCTAGTGTTTTCGGAATCTGTTTCCATTATGGTCTGTTGTATTTGCTGGGGCTGTTGTAATATAATGTAAAGTTTTGGAAGTGATCACAACTAAGATTTGGGCTTTAAGCACCTCTAGACATTTTCATGAAAGGGCATTTATTTTATACCACCAAACCCTAACCTTTTATTTAGTTGAGATCTAGAAATCTTATGACTCATAATATCAACAGTCATGAGTGGAATAAGCAATATATACTTTTCTTTAACCATTTTTGCTATATTCCAATTTTAATGTTGTACACCCACACCCACACACACATAAATGCTTCTCCTTTAGTAGAATAGTTTAAAACAGACTGATCATTCACTTACATCATTAAGATAAATCTTTTCAAGTTTCCTCCTTGATTATACCTCATAACTGAAGATATTCATTAGTTGTTCCAAAAAAGTAAAAATCTGTTGGGGTAAAGGGTTCTGTTGCTTAAAGGATTGACATTAGGTTTGTTGTGGATCTTTTTCATCATTTTGTGGCTAAAAAGGCCCATGGTGGTGATGGGGGTTTAATTGTGAACTTGTATTCAGGGCACTCTGTAATGATATGCATATGGTTTAATCAATACTTTCAATTGATGTGATACTATTATTCCAAAGGAGTAATAATTTGTTGAGTCCCCTCCAACCTTTTCCACTCAGAATAAGGGCAAGTTATAAACATTTTTTGTTTCTAGTTTCCACATGTTTGGAAAACCCTGCCTCTCTCATTAAAAATCACCTTTTTGTTTATAACTTGATTTCAAGAATCTTTGATCTCATCACACTATATCCTGTCTCCTTTTACATCTATTGTCTGTTATTTATTCATTCATTTTCAATTTTATTTCTCTTTAGGCACACTATGTCGTATTACTGTCTTCATTTAAAGAACAACTGCAGCAACATGTTCGTGTCCACGCAATGGAAGCAGTCATGGCTTGTTGGGAGCTAGAACAATCTTTACAAAGCTTAACAGGTTATCCCACTCTTTTTTTTCCTTCTTTTACATTTAAAAAACACCAATTCTGAAGCTTCAACCTTTTGTTGAATTCATGGTGTATGTAAACAGGTGTAGCACCTGGTGAGGGTACGGGTGCAACAATGTCTGATGATGATGAAGAACAAGTAGACAGTGATGCTAACATGTTTGATGGAGGTTTAGATGTTTCAGACAGCATGGGGTTTGGTCTTCCAACTGAAAGCGAGCGTTCTTTAATGGAACGTGTTAGGCAAGAACTAAAGCATGAGCTAAAGCAGGTATAGTTACCATTTTATCTATCTGATTTGTCATTTAGTAAATCTAACCGAATGATTCTTTACTTCAATTAATTAGGGGTATAAGGAGAAAATTGTGGATATTAGAGAGGAAATTCTACGTAAAAGAAGAGCTGGAAAGTTGCCCGGAGATACCACCTCCCTCCTCAAAGCCTGGTGGCAATCCCATTCCAAGTGGCCTTACCCTACAGTAAGCTAGCTTCACACTTACTATCTTCTGACTTACTTATGGCTGGTCATCAAAAGTTAAAGCTTATTTGTTGACTTCATTAGGAGGAAGACAAAGCAAGATTGGTACAAGAAACAGGATTGCAACTCAAGCAGATTAACAACTGGTTCATCAACCAAAGAAAAAGGAACTGGCACAGCAATCCTTCATCCTCAACTGCTACCAAGAGTAAACGCAAGAGGTGAGCCACTAATTTACCTACTCGATCAGCACTAACATCCTCCCCCCCCCTCCTCCCCTCCACCAATGCCACCACACATGCACACACACACAGAGACACAACCACAATATTGTAAGAAACCTAATCTCTGTGGTTAAAAGTAATGCCAGGTGAAACGCTAAAGGAATGCCTTGTGTTAATATGAGGCAAGAAAAACCATCGCAAGATTTCAGCTCCATTCAAAAAGCGGGTTGTGCCATAATAGAGAATTGAGTGAAGTGAATTCTTTTGCTGTGACTTAGTATGCAGGTAAATGAGGCATGCCTTGACACTTCAAAGACTTGTTCTTAAAGGTATGCAGATACTTAGAACAACTAGTAGCACTTGTATTATATTTTGAAATTTAGTAATTTAAAAAGTTTTTCATTGGGGTGAGGGATAGGTAGGGTGGCTTAGAATTGTTACAGTTTTTGTATGTATAGTAAACCACATGGTCTAACTTGGTTATATAATCAGGTTGGCCAACATGTTATTATTATGTTTTTGTGTCTGGGATGTATATGTCGGAACTATTTATAGTGAACACATGTTTTCGTGGTAATAATAGTAAGAACTAAAAAAAAATGGGCTATCTAGCTTAGTGATACCAAGACGTTTGTAAACTGTATACATCTACTCTCTTTGAAGACTAGCTTACTCGGGTCAAATAAATGGATCTTTTTGATGCCAATCCTTCAGTAGTTCAGTTCTTCCGGATGCCTATAATAGCATCCTAGGTTGTATATCATATTCGTGGTTAAACAAGATTATAACATATTAACAATTCATTGAGTTTTCATTATGATCCCTATAAATTAGCTAACAATCACATATTTGCACGTTCATCATTAAAGAACATTCTAAATTTCACTTTTAATATCTATATCTGTTTAACTTATTAATAATATTTATATATTATTTTTGGGTTTCTTTTTTCCTTTTTCAAACAATTGATAAAAATATGAGAACGGAATACGAAGAATAGATAGCGAGTCCTTAAATAAGAAGAATGAGAAAGGAGTCATTAAGCTATAACCTCATTTTGGTTAATGAGATGGAATCCTAAATTTGATGAACACCCTAAAGTGTTCATTAAATAAGGGGCGAAGGGGGTGGTGTGGGTGTTGACTCGGCAAGGTATTAGGAAGGTGAGGTGGCACGCAACACCGCACGAGAACATTACCCTACTCCATACAGTACTGATGTGGAGTGATGAGTGGTTGTATAATGAACCACAACCACGGCAAGGTATTGTGTAGTTTCTCATGATTAGTTGTCAAAACTAGCTTATGGTTCCAAGATGTATAATGCAAGGTTTTAGATGCGAAGAGAATTATTTTTAAGTATTGTTGATGACATGGAAACGCAAAGCTTGTTTCTGGAATTATCCCAGGATGTTAGAGAAAGAGGTCTCACTCTGATACAAAATTGCACTACGTCAACTAGCATTCGTTGTTGTTATGTCAATGTGACCACCTTACAATATGTGTCTCGCTTAATAAGCAAGTGATCATCTGGCAACACTCATCTCACTTAATAAAGAAGAGATCATTTAAGAACAATAGTGATCATTTAAGAACAATTCAGTATATGGTGGCTTGGGGTGTGTACGGTCGGTTTTGTTCGGTTGTTACCTAAAACCAAAGCCAAAAAACGGTATTTCGGTTTCTAAGTTTTTAAAACCGTTCATTTTCGTTTTTTTCGGTTTTGTTTTTTTTGTTTTGTTTTAGGGCTTTAAGCTTTTTTTTTTAAACTGGTCCAACATAATGAATTTAATCTAGAAACTTTGAGCTTACATCATTTTATTGATCTTTAAATATAATCTATATATTCTTATAAATTACTTAACATTAAATATAATTACAACTAATAAAATACAATAACCTCTAAAATTACTTAACAATTTAATCTATCAAATAAAAAAGTTTGAAAATTATTCTTAAAACCTAAATATCTATCCATTTTAGAATGTGAATACACCTCTAAATTTACAAGTTTGATTTTATGGTTTTGGTTTGGTTTTTTCAGTTTCTGTTACAAGCAAAACCGAAACTAAACCAAAAAAATCGGTTTTTAAAAAATCATCAAACCAAACCGTTTATTTCTTATTGGTTTTGGTTTTTCGGTTTGGTTGCGTTGATTATTTCGGTTGCGGTTTGGTTATTTTGGTTTCTTGCACACCGCTAATGGTGGCGGTGATCACCACGAAACAAACACCAATAAGAATACTGATGAAGGGTTGAAGAATGATGATGTGATGTTAGAGAGAAGAGAGATCTATTGAATACACAAATTTCCTCTTTTGGTCTTTTGTTTGATCTTTTATATTTGATCCTAAATCTCTCTTGAAGTATGATAATGTGATGTCAGATAGATAGCAGAGGATCTATTGAATATGTATATGAGACTTTTTGTGAGTAAAATGATGATTAACAAGTTTGGTAGGACTTAGGCAAGAATCAGAAAGCAAGAAAGGTGGTGGAATGCTAAATGTTATTTTCACTTTTTAATTTTTGAACATTGTCACTCGTTTAATCTCTAACGGTATTTTCTTGATTAACAAGTTAATCCAACATACTAAAATACCTGTTTATAACACTAAAATTACCAACATTCCTCCTACATTTTAGTGATAACCATTATTAACTTAACCATCCTCCCAAAAACACAAACGTATACATAAATCAAAATGTCCTGGGGATTGAATTTTCATTTTAGTACATTACATGATACAAATATTAGAATAATTGGGTACCACAATGGATTGAACCTAAGTTATCCATTTAAATACTTGTAGGTAACATACATATACGTTTACAAATCCATACTCCACTTAACACAATAATTTACTAGCCTATGTTCTAATACTTCAAATAATATATCAAATATTTTACTAGCGCGTGTGATTCAAAGTTTAATCCTTCAAAGAATATATATTCTAAATCGTTAATTCTATTAGCTTACATAAAATGCAGGTATTAAACTTTTTAGTTTATTATTATCAGTTTAAAACCTAAAATAAAAAGTAGGAAGGTTTTCTAACAACAAACTTTGAAAAAGGGCCCCTAGTTATTACTGGACCAAGAATTGAGAACATGAAATATAATTAGTATAAACTGGACCAAGAAAAGTCCAAGTGATGCTTGGTTGACATATTGGTTGTGCCCTTGTAATTCCACCACCAAGGGATAAAATTTTCTTCAATGGGCACAGAATATAAGGTGGGAAAAAAATATTGGTTGGGGAAAAAATCCGGTAAAAAAATGGCCCGATTTGAACCGGCGCTTTGTATACCGGTTTAGCAGGCTGACATCCAAAATCGGTTTAAAATCCGGTTCAAATAAAAAAACCCGATTAAACTGGAAAAAGTCCCATTTAAAAAAAAAAACAGTCCAAACTGGTTTGAGTGTTTAGTTAGAAAAACTGGTTTAAAAAAATCTGATTTTGTCACATAACAGAAAAATCAGTTCAATTTAAAAACCAAACGGGTTTGAAGAAATAAACCCAGTTTGTACACCGTGACACAAAATTCACACAAAATCACGGGACGCACAGAACCCGAATGGGCTTAAAAAAAGATCCTATGGCAACTTACATTTAGAGAGGGAGCCCCAATCATTAAGAAAAGAAAACGTCCAAGAAAAGAAAAGTGTGGAAATAACAATATATGAAAGATCAAGGGTGCGAGTGCAAACTGAAGTTATGTGTAATCTTGTGTTTATCATTATTCACTATTCAGATTCAGATCAGACAGAAGCAATCGTAAAATCACCACATTCTCCGGCCATTACCCTCATCTGCTGAGCAGCTCATTCGATTACTCATAGGAGGTAATATTTGAAACTAAATCTGATGCTATTTAGGGTTTACATCTTACTAATTACAATCGTCTTTACTTGCTTCTCTTCATGTGTCTATGCTCTAGGGTTAAATTAGATTATTGATACAATTAAGTAATTAATCCATTGCCTGAATAATAATAATAATAATGCTAAATCTCTTTCCAAATAGAGGTTCTTTCTACCTCTACGAGTTAATCAATGGATTGGACTAATGGTTACTTGTTTGATGCTTCAATTTTACACATTTTCACCACAGTCCTATGTTGGATATTTAAATCGGGTGAAAATCACTAAACTGTACCAAGTTTTAACTTAAAAAAGAAGATACTTTATGTAGTTGAATTTATAAACATAACATCAGTCACCAGTTGAAAGCCATATTGACCTACAGGCTAGAATTTAGTTATCGCTTTCTTTTTGATCAAATTTGTTAGTAGCTGTACAGTTATTATGTAAACCGGTTGAATAAACGGCATTGCACAGGGATGAAGATTATAATATTACAGAGTTTATGAAACCTTCCAGTAGTATTATTGAAACTCAGCAACTAGTTTCATGCTGCTACTGTCTATTACCAACAGTTCTGTGTTTGTTTTGGAAACCGACATCACATCTTGAGCTTAATTACTGCAAATAGAAATAATTAGGCAGAACTTTGTTTGTAGGCCTACTGATAATTCTTATCTTTGAAGAGGTGGTAGTTTTGACCCATTTACTCATGAATTGGTTGATATGTGTAATTTTGTTATGCCTTAAATCTCACAGGTATAATAATGATAAATAAAGAGCTTGAAAGGAAACGTGTCAAACGAGTTGTATGTTGCTCAAAGTGTATAATATTTCAATGCATAAAACCTCCTACAAGATTTTGTTCACATGTTAGATTCTGATAAAAGTAACAATTTTTTTTCTAATGACTGCATACTACTAAACCATTAAGCAACAGTCTAAAGACATAAAAACTATCTACCCGGTTATTAAAAATTTAAGACAAAAACTGTTCGGGGCCAAACCCAACCTGACCTGTATTAAGATACCTGTTTTGGCCTATTCTCCAACTTCCCTGCTTTGCTCATTAGTCAAAACGCATCTTCTTATATTTGTACATGCTTTCTTGTTCTATAAATTAGAATTCTTTGCAGGGGAAAAGTATATATCTTTGTTCTATAAATTATATCTGTCTGCTAGTTGCATTTTAAATGAGAATAAGTGAATATATTAACCTTTTTTTGTTTGTAACCACAGAGAATTTGGTTTAGAATCATAAAATGGTGCCAGCCAGCCTTCCAAGAACTAGTGGACTACGCCTGCTATCGTATTGCAACCAAACTTACAACTGTAGCATTGCTCTTCGACCACTACTTTCTATAACCTCAAACTATTTTTCTGCAGCGAAGCCAAACACACAACAAAAGAATAATAATATCCCCTCTCTTTCTCTTTCCATATCTTCATTTATCCCAAAAGAGAACTCACAAGTGGCATCAAAATCAATCGCAACATTTTGCACATCCTCAAATGTAGCCACAGAGCTTTCTACTCCCACCACAACTTCCTCCGATGAGAATGTTGTTGATATGATGAAAATAAAAGACATGGCAAATACACTAGACATAAGGGTAGGGAAAATATTGAAAGCATGGAGACATGAAGAGGCTGATTCACTCTATGTGGAAGAGATAGACGTTGGTGAACCCGAGCCAAGAATAATATGTAGTGGACTCGTGAAATACATCCCACTTGATGATTTACAAGACAAGAATGTAGTGGTTCTGGCTAACTTAAAGCCCAGAAACATGCGTGGGGTGAAGTCATCTGGAATGCTTATGGCTGCTTCTGATGCTTCACATGAGAACGTTGAGCTACTTGAGCCACCCGTGGGGTCTGCCCCGGGTGATAGGATATGGTTTGGGACCGAAGATGAGAAAGAGAATCTTCCGGAAGCGGCTTCACCTAACCAGATTGCAAAGAAGAAGATATGGGAGCAAGTGCAACCTCATTTGGTCACTACTGGTTCTTGTGTCGCTACTTTAGGAGGTACGCATGTGATGACAACTTCTGCTGGCATAGTAATGAGTAAAAGTTTGGTTAATGCAAATATAGCATGAACATCTAGAGATGAAACCTTATTTTTAATGTTATTTATAAGTGCCGTTTGATGGGTCAAATTTTGTTGTTCTCCCGGTTAACTATTTCAACCGTGAGTGAAATTATGTTGTTTTTGGTTAGTTGGATACTGATATTGTTTCTTTAACAATATTCTATGAGAATTTGTTGCCAAATAACTAACAGGAGCCATTCATAAAAAAAGAGAACTAACAGGTGCTGTTAATACCATACTAATAAATCGGGATAACTGGATAAGTGTTGTTTAAGGTTTATCAAAGAACTTCTTCATAGTTAATTGAAATTTTTGTAGGGTTAAGTGCTAAACGTTGTTTCAAACGGCAAAACCAAATTAGCTCCGTTGGTTGGACCAGCCAAAGCGGTCTAAATATTTTAAAAATAAAAAAAGATGGGTGAAGAGATGATGCATATATGTGTAATTGCATATAAGTTTCAGATCGGGAGTTGAACCGTTAAACCTTAAACTGAGCTGAACCGTATAAATTTCAAACTAGCCAAACCAGATAACTTACTTTGATATGGTTAGCTCGGTCGGTTTTAACTGCAAATGAAAAGTGTTAAAAAGATGGTTTACAAAATTATACATGCGTAATTGCATATAAGTTTCAACTGGTGAGCTTAAGCGTATAAATCTCAAATTGGCCTAACCGGCTAACTTACTTTGATAGTTTGATATGACCGGTTCGGTCAGTTTTAACTGTTTATGAACCAATTTACAAGTAGGGGTGAACCCAAGAGAGCTAATTTCTTTTATGTATCACATAATATCTGTTATCCCCTAGGAGTAGGAGTAGCACAAAAAGAGGGATTATCATTATCGATCATAAACAAATTATTCATGTGTTATTTGTTCATTTGATTATGACATTTTTCAAAGAGTAACAATGGTTGGGGGCAAAACTACTTAAAACCGGATTTTTTTTATCAAGAAACATTTTTAGTAAACTCATGTTTTTGGTTGTAGATCTAGATAAATATATTTGTAATTTTCTGTAAGTCATCACAAACCTGAGTCAGAAGTTTCAAAAGGTAAAGCGTTGACTTTTTCAAGCTTTTAGTAAGGTGCTTTTTTTTTTTTTTTGAAGCAAAATGTCTGCAGTCTGCGAATCATATTGCAGGAAAAAAGGTGGACTAAACTTCTGCAGTCTGTAAAAAAAGAGTGTTTGTTTTTAAAATATTATGTAATTAAAATAAACCTATTTTTAAACTTTAAAAAGTATTTTAACATTAAAATTTAAATAAAAGTCATACATACTAAACTAATATTCATAAAACCATAAAAATAAATTTTATTTAAATCATTTAGTCCACAAATAAGGTTTCAAGTCACAAATCAATTGACCAAAATCAATATTCAAACCTAAACATAAAACAAGCTTTCAAGTCACAAATCAACTTACTAAAATCAAAAATCAAAGCTAAACATAAACAAGCTTTCGAGTCATAAATCAATTGACTAAAATAAAAAATTAACCCTAAACATAAACAAGTTTTCAAGAAAAATTAAACTTAGATTTAAAGCTTAGAAAGAACCTGATGGAGGGAGGCCGCACATGGTGGAGGAGAAGGCAACAGCTGTGGTGGAGGAGAGGAGACATCTGAGAGAGGAGGAGGGAGGAGGGGATGCGGCTGAGAGGGGAGGAGGAAGGAGGGACAGGACTAAGAGGGGAGGAGGTAGGAGGGGAGTCGGCTGAGAAGGGAGGAGGGAGGGAGGAGGTGGCGACGGCTAAGAGGGGAGGTGGGAGGAAGGAGGCGGCGGCAAGGGAGGAGCTGGAGGTCAGGCGGTGGCGGAGGATGTGAAGGAAAGAGAACCGATGGAGAGTAGGCTTGGGAGGGAAATGATATTGGAAGGTTTTTAGGTTTTTTTAGTAAATTACACTTTTCGTCCTTTAGGTTCATTGTAAATTTCAGGTATCGTCCTTAAACTAAGAAAATTACAGTAAACATCCTTTATGTTTTAAAAAGTTTGCACTTTCGTCCTATCCTCTAACGGGCATTATATTTGGTCGTTAAGTCAAGTCACGTGCCTTGCAAACGAGGGTGGTTTGATCCTTTTACTCTTAATAATAGAAAAAGGAATATTAAAACCCATCCCACCCTACTCCCCCCACACCTCTCTTTCTCTCTCTACCCCTTCTCTCTCTCTTTCTCTCTTTCTCTCTCTATCTTCACACTCATGAAACACCACCACCACCCCTCCATTGCCACCACCTACCCACCGCCACCGCCACCGCCACCGCCCACCCGCCCACCGCTACCGCTGATAACATCTCCGACACCACCACCGACACCACCACCCACAAAAAACACTTCACCACCATCCACCGCCTCCGCCCCACCGCTACCCACCACCACCTCTCCGCCGCCAGCTCCTCCTACACCCACACCAACACCAACTCCGGTCACCCCCGTCTCCTCTCCACCAACTTCCACCGCCCCAACCCACAACCACCACACCGCCGCCGTCCTCTCCCGCCACCCCATCGTCTCCGCCACCATCCACCCAACGCTACCCACTCCGCGCAACACTCCACCGTCTTCTCCGGTGTAACGCCCGCCTCCCAGGGCATACCCTGGGGAGCGTTACACATCGGATATACAGAACACATAGTAATCCAAATTCACAGCGGAAGTCTAACTTAGATTATACATCAAAACAAACATTATATTTGTTATGCTTAGATAAAACCATTACATCAATTTAACTATATTAGAGATCCGAATCTTCAATAGCGCTCTAGACCTCTATTTCCTCGTAAACTAGCCTGTAATCTCCAATTTTTGCAATCTATTGGCACCTAGGATGTGTGTCCATAAAATAGAAAACATTTGGGACTCAGCATAAAGCTTGTGAGTTCATAAACATGGCATTCTTCAAAATTCAAAACATGTTATTATTG
>BJCO01633802.1:0-12201 GCA_018326465.1 Flaveria floridana
GTTTTTCTTTCCGTTTCCCCTAGTCCAACATGTGGTGCATACGCACTAACTACCGTCACTACTTCATCTCCTATTACTATTCTTAACAACATAATTCTATCATTGTATCTTCTCACCTCCACTACATTATCTTGAAGTTCCTTAGCAACTAGAAAACCTACTCCGTTTTTAGCTCCATCAGATCCTATTAATGACAATAAATATATATAAAAATGGTATATCTAATAATAACGATAAGGACAATTGTAAAGGCTTTAAGGATATATCGCTAACGATGAGAACACAAGTGTAAAAGATGATAAAGCAAGTATAATATCCACACGAATAGTTTATAAAGTTAAGGATTAAATGATCACAGTAAGGTTAACAGAAGTCACGTTAAATGACGGACCTTTTGGTGACGGATGTCACAATACCCAACAATGAACAAGATCATTTCTCTTTATAGCAGTCTTAGTTTCGCAGACAGTTTCGTTGACTTCAAAACTGTGCTGCCAAAACTATAGTTTCGCCCGGCAGAAACAACAGTTTCGCCGGGTAAACTAAACAGCTAACTGTGAGCGAAACTACAGTTTCACCCACAGTTTCGCTAGACTACAAAATATCATAAACTGAACTAATCAACTTACAAAAGTAAACTAACATTAATCCTATTACATAGAAATATACACATAAACTAATCTAAGGTGAGTCCAACCTATACTTGATCTATAGTAGTCAATGCTTGAAGCTATTCTGTTCATGGGGAGATAAACTCTAAATGATTAGAAACTGTTTTCAACCATCCTTAAATGAAAATTACAAAAAGATGTCTTATTTCGGTTTAAAAAAAATCAAAATTTTCTCGTTCTAATATTATGTGCAAGACGTCAGTGTTGGACTATGTGACATGATCAAACTCCGTGAAGGTCTCAAAATGAACTGAATAATAACTAGGAAAAGCTAGTTTCTGAAGGATAAAAAAGGGTCACGTTTGAGGTGATCAAAGGATAAAAAAGTCATGTCTGAGATGATCAAATTGACAAGAAAGGTACACTTGTGGTAACTACATACAAAACTGAGCCAGACTAAGTCAAACCCATGAGTATGACCCAGTCGCACGATTGAACCATGAGTATGGCCCAATCGCACGATTGAACCATGAGTATGGCCCAATCACATGATTAGAACATGAGCATGGATCAATCACACGATTGGATCAAGAGTATGGCCCAATCTCACGACTGGATCAAAAGTATGACCCAATCGCATGGTTGGAAGCATGAGTATGGACCAGATGCACGACTGGACACCAGTCGCATGAATGGAACATATGATTAGGTTTAGTCGCATGACTGAAAATATTCAGGGTATAAATTGGGTTCAGTCGCCCCTCTAAACTTCACTTTTCAAACTTGTCTGAAAAAAGCCGGCGAAGTGCGGGGAGATTTTCAAATTTTCTCTAGAGACCTAGTCATATTCTTGTGATCTCTAACCATTTTGAGTGTTGTAACAGGTAAATGGAAGATTAGTTACAAGATTTAAGTCATGTTGAACTGAATCTAAACACAAGAAATCGATCACCTTCAAAACCAAAAATGGTTTCATCAAAATGACCCCAAAATGAGCATTATAAGTAAAATTAAATTGTACCCAGTGCTTTGTCGAGATTAGACGCATCTCAGGACACCTAAAACACATGATTTTGATAACTATTTGACCAAAATCAACATATCATGGATTCAAATCGTCTGTATACGACTGGACATCCGGGTGAACTTCAATCGCATGATTAAACCGTTCACATGATTCAATCTCACGATTGAACCAGTCCGTACTTCAGTCGCACGAATAGGTCAATCGGATGTCTAAATGTATGATTAAGCTCAGTCGCATGCTCAATCGTACGAATGTGTTCATTCGTATGGTCCAATCATACGCTTGAACTAGTAGCATGTGATCAGTTTCAAATTCAAGCAATCTTATGTGTTAAACTGATCTAACGTGTTGATTGGGTGTTTGTCTCTTATGTTACAGAGAAATGGCAGAGCGGTGGACGATGAGCACCAAGCATAACATCTGTGCTTACCTGAACATGACGTAACAGAACGCCATTGAGTTCGTAGGAATTATCAAATTCCTAAACCAATTCAGAGTTCACAGAGCTATTTCTACTGCATGTACTCCATACAGATCTCTACAGCAAGCGTTCTGGGAGAATGTTGTGGTAGACCGTTCCTCAAAGCCATACCGAATCAGGAGTTTGATTTTTGGAGAGGCAATCGACATTGGTGAAGACGATCTACAAAGGTTATTGGGCTTGGGAGAAGATGGGGATCATCCGACCAAACTACATACCCTAGTTGTGCATGGATGCTTTTTGAGGATTAAGTACTCCGGTGACATTAATGCCGGAGTACTTAACAAAAGCAACATGGGCCCTCCCTTCAAGTACTTAGCTCACGTGGTTCTCAAGTGCATTACTTCACATCAAGGTGGTTTCAATGAGCTTAGTGATCAGATCTAGAATGCATTCGTTGCACTAGCTCTGAACCATCTATTCAGTTTCTCTAAGATGTTCTTCAACTACATGAAAGAGAACATTGAGATGAAGGGGAAGGAGAGCTTCTGCATGTATCCTAGATTCCTTCAGATGATGATCAACGAGAAGCTTCCTAACCTGCTAAAGAACAAAGATGATGAGGTCATTCTGGAGGTGATGGATGACATGACACTGGGAAGGATGAAAGTGTACAGGGGAAAGCCACGAAAGGGTGGATCATCTGTTGTTGGGGAATCTGGGCAGGCTGCCATCAACCCAAACATCCCTATCAGTGAGAATATAGGGAACTTTGACTTGGAAGAGGAGGAAGTCGACTCTAAGGAGGAACCTCTAGTTAGGCAGGTAGGAGGGAAATGGGTCGCCACTAAACGAGGTAAAGAGATGGTGGGCGTGCGACAGAAGAAAGCAGCTGGGGTGGATACCGAGGAGGCTGATCCAGCCTATACACCTGATCATCCTATCTCTAAAGGAAAGGAACCTATGACTCCCTCTTGTTCAAGAAAGAGAGGATGACCATGTCTTCCTATAAGAAGGGTAAGCGCCAGAGATTGGTACTAATGAGCTCCTCCATGCCCTCACAAACCGCTCCAGCTACATCCAGTGCTACTACCACAGTCTCACCTACTACTACCATCTCACTCACCACTACACAAATACCCATACCGGCTTCACCTAAAAGAACCATAACCATACTTCCTCAAACCTTACCCATTCCTACACCTATATACACAACCTCAACATCCAACTCAACAATCCCACAAGCTGGCACCTTAACCCATCAAGTTCCCCTATTTCAGAGATCCTCTTTACCCACTGTTGATCTGGAGGAACAACTGACTAGCCTTAACAGGATGGTACTCAAGCTGTTAGCTGCTGATGATCTCAAATCCAACCAGATCAGCCAATTGATGTTAGTGAATGCAGCTCAAGGTCAATAGATTGCCAAACTGACTGAGAGAAATGATGCTCATGTACGAGCCTTGGTTCGAGCACATCAGGCTCTTTAAACTCAGAATCAACTGCTACTAGCATCGACAGAGAAGATTGACGCTTTGGAAAAGAAAAACTAGAAGATTATGCTCAAATTGAAAGGAAGGAAGGAAGGTCCATTAATGATTAACAGAAATGGAGATGATGATGATGATGATGATGATGATGATGATGATGATGATGATGATGATGATGATGAAGATGATTCAAGTGATGATGAATCCGATGATGATGATGATGAGAAAAACTCAAATAAGACGGATTAGGAAAAAGAAAAAGATGAAAATGACGATGATGATTAACCGGAAGGTGAAGGCACAGCTTCAGCATCTCAACAATCTGACAAGGAGAGACGAACCAAAAGGAACCAAGAACAATGAGCTTCATCCTCTGCCCCTCAAGACAAGGATCATCAAGAAAAGGATACAAGTAATGATTAACATGTTTATGTAATTTGAAATCATATGTATTGAAAAGTTCTTAAATTAATGAAAATGAATGTCAAGTTATATGAAATGCAATGATGTTTATTAAACTCTGTTGTGTTGATAACTCTATCTAGCAGATAAATCTCACTGGGTCGATGAATATGATGTTGCACCTCTCTAGCAAATCAAGACACAGTTCACTATGATTCTTGATTTACAGGGGATTGTCAGGAGATCAGTGAGTTATGCACCAGAAGAGGGGGAGATCATTCATGACTTATCAGATGAACAGATTGCAGAGATGTTTAGGCTAAACCCCAACGAGATTTTCAAAGACACACCAGAAGTCGATATTATCAGCGATGAGGAACTGCATGGTGTAAATGAGGTGGAAATAGAGGATGTCACATCAGATTATTATCCTCAGTACATAAATGAAGATGGAGAAGTCTTACCTGACTTAGGTGAGATGTTTCACAGTGAAACCTTTTGCCAAGGTAAATGAGAAGGTCACTCAGAAAAAATCGATGGAAAAGACTGCTCAAGCTGATGATGCTGATGTGGAGCAAAGAAAAGCTGAGTGAGCTGCATGTCTAGCTGAGATGAGAAGCCAACATGCAAACTCCAAAGCAAAATGCATACATGAAGTTGTATAAAGTTAAAAGGCATATGAAGGTGTCTGTGAAAATAATCAGCTGGGTCTATTTTGAGGACTTAAATGTGCATGCTGTCAAACAAGAAAACGGGATAGAGTACTTCAGACATCCTCATGATCTGAAGACTCTACCAGGTTTTGAGCTGAACAGACTAGTAGGTTTAGACCTTTTGTATGCTGAGCCAAGAAAGATTTCAGGATGGTTTGAAAGGGCCTTAAGAAAAGAATATCACACTAAGTGGGTGAACTTCAAACCTTAACAACCGAGGAGGTTCGTAAGCAAAACTGATGTTGATCCTATTTCTGGAAGACCGAAAGTAGTTCTAAAGTGGAGACCACCCCAGACCATGACAAAGATTCCATTAAGGAGAATGCCACAGGACTTCATGCCTGACTTTAAATGGTGGTATTATGACTGGAGGACAGGGTAAGTTGTTATTGTATTGGATCGACAAGGAAAGATTGAGACAATCAGGGTGTTTGACCCGATGTAGCTTACAAACTTGTCTGAGGACGATGTCTACACATTATACAAGTGGCCAATGTTTTATGATACTCTGGACATAGTGCAAGCTCTAGAATTCCAACATGTAATCAGATTGTGCTTTGCATTCGAGATCCATGCTGGTGTGACAAAAGAAGAAAAGGTCGAAAAGTTTGGTGAATGTGTGAAGAATGTTAGACAATCAAGTAAACTAGGTCCAAGGGGGAGTTTGTTGGTACACGATGTCCCTAGTTCATTGTACTCAAAAGTTTATGTCTTTTGTTTCTACATATGTGTAATACAAGGGTACTTTGGTTTTATGATATGTGTTTGAATGTATATTTACTATTGGATGTGTTTTATTCTGTATCGTTGTTAATTACACCCTTGAATGAATGTTATATATGGGTTGTAGTAGTTATTCATAGTTCTGAGTTAATAATGATTCAGGAATGTGTTTGACTTAGTCTTATGGTCATTCATGCTAATGAACCATGCTTATGGACCAGTCGCACGACTGAACCAGGTGATTGGCTCAGTCGCACTACTGATACATAAGACTCACTCAGTCACACGATTGAACCAATCTTATAGTTTAGTCGTGCGTATGAATGAGTCGTATGACTCAGTCGCATGACTGAACCATACTCAGGGCTCAGGCGCACGACTGTACACTGCAACCTATAAATACTACGTAATACATGGAAAAATGTAACACTTCAAATTATTTCATACCCTAGCCATCTAGAGAGTTCTATCACGTCCATCCAAGTTCATAGTTCATCTAGGATCGTTTTCTACTCATTCTTAACGTTGTTCTATTGTTAGATCGATCCGGGTTTACGTTCTCACTAATTGGATCGCCAATCAAATAGGATTCCATACTATTTGATTAGGTTTCAGATTGAATCAGTTATAACAGAAGAAATGCTACTACTTCCACTTGATGAGCTTGTAAAGTTGGAAGAAGCAACCTTGCAGCAAAAGGAAAAGGAAAATGCAGTAAGGTTAGCTAGAGAGGAGAAAGCAAAAAAGAATGAAGGAAGAGGCAGAACTGGAGAAAAGGATGGGGAGGATAGCCTTCTTGTGCTCCAGAGGCTATTCTTAGGAGGAGCTGAGTTCTCATGATAGTGAGATGATCCTGCATCTTGTTAACAGAGAACAGGATCAGATCACTAAGGAAAGAAAGAGAGCTGCAGGGGAGAAGTTGAAGGAGAGAAAGGAGGAAGAGGAGGCCAAACTTGCAGCTGCCAAGAAGGTGGGAGACAAAGCCTTGATGAAGGCTTATCTCAGGGCCCACGGCTTCACTGGTAGGCAAGTTGGTCCAATGTCAAAGAAGACCCTACAGCAACATGTCAGTGATATCAAAGCTGACATTCGCTTAGGAAGAAGGAAGGAGGTATCTCAAGAGATACAAAGGATGGAACCCAAACAAGCACCCAAACCACAACCCACAACAACTAAACCTACACCTTGTCCCTTCCCTATCAAAACTGAACCCACTACTGAGCCTTACACCCCTGAACCCACACCATCAACCTTACCCTTTCCATCTTCCTCTACCTCTCAACAACCACCACCACTACTCATCCTACAACCCAAAACACAACTGAAAACCCAATCATTACCCAAGCCATCTTCTAAACCATCCAAAACTCTAACCTTAGAAGAGTTTAGGGAGATCAAAAGGAAACTCATCAACTGCTCAACCATGATTGAGATGCCTCACAAGAGATGCCGTCCTTGATCTACCTCAAGGAACCCTAGACCAATCACTCAGACTCTTAGCTTTGAACTTTGATTCTCTAAATGAAGAGGAAAAGAAGCTAAGAAGAAGATTAGTGACCCCACTAGACACTAGGAATGGGGACAGATTGCCAAACTTGCCCTTTATTTCGAGGAAGAAAATTGTCCAGTGGAGGTACGATGAACCTTCTCATAACTTCATTATGGAAAGGGAGAATGGAGAGGTAAACAGGCTTAATGCCTCATCTCTACTACACTTGAGTAGATTTGATATTGCTGAGTTAGCAGAGAGACCATTCTCCAATCCCTCAGACTCCATAATAGCTACCCACATCAGAAGACACATAGACAACCTTCATCTTGCTGAATTAACCAAAAGGCAAGAATTGAAGAGGAGTTAAAGTTGAAGAAGGAAGTGAAGTTTTGGTAGCATCAACCTAGGGGGAGTTTGTTGGATTTGATGAGGTTGGTGCAACTAAAACAATACTTAGAAGAATTCTATACAACTGATAAAAGTCTTCTGAAGGCAAAGCTGCAACTTCCGAAGCAAAGTTGATGATCTTCCGAAGAGCTTCCAAAGGAAGAACTTAGTCTTCAGAGACTTAGAAGTTCACCTTCCGAAGTAAACACTTAGAAGATTGAATACAAAGTCTTCCAAAGACAAAGTCTCGGAAGAAGCTATGTCTTCAGAAGAACCAAGCTATGAACCAGTGGATAAAAGCATGGTCCGACTAACACTTGCTGCCTACTCTGATTCACTGCAAGATGTTTTCCACATTTATGTGGTTGACCTTACTTTTTCCAATATTCACCTTTTCTTAGTTAGTACAGTTGCCACCTTTAGTTGGTGACCAAAAGGTAATCATGGACCTGTCATGACTACCTAATCTTAGATAATACTTTGTCTAAGATACCTTACCTCTAGCAATGTAGTATTTGTTTTGAAGTAAGTTCCAGCCAGTTATCTATGTATAACAAGCTGTAGATAGTAGTATATATAGTTCCTCATTGTAACTTTGCAACCATGCTTCTTGTATGAGTCTTGTAATACTTAGTGATAATATATACAGGTATCTTGAAAACCATTTCTTGTGTTCATTAGTTATTATATTATTATCAACTGAGTTTGTGATTCTGCATTCATCAAACGAGTGATACTTGGCAAGTTTGTGAGAAACACTTAGTGTTGAGAGGCAAATATCAATCCTGCAATTCCCCTCCTAGACTCAGCTTTGAGTGAACCTGCTACTATGTTGGAAAAAGAGATCCATTAGGGAGTTAAGGATAACTTTGAAGCTTTTGGATATATGAATCCAGAGGGGAAAAGGTCAAAGACGGATCTTGATTGGGTGACGGGGAAAGGAAAGATAGTACTGAAGTTAAAGCCTGCGAAGGCCGTCAACATATGAGGATGACTATAGAAATTCGAGAAATGGTTTATTGACAATCAAACTGGAGAAGCAGTAATGAAGGTAAGAATGGAGATGAGATAAGGTTGTTCGATCCGATGGAGGTATTCTCATTCAGTGACAAAGATCTAAAGGTATTGTGCGAAAACCAGATTAGATTCAAAGCTGGAGAAGAGACGAAGACGGAGGCAAGTTTGTTTGAACAGGTAGCGAGCAATGCTAGGGGTGTGAGATCGGAAATCAAGTATCTCAAAAAGAGTGTGCAATAACATGAGGATCTGGAGTTGAAAGTTAGAATTTTAGCCCGATTGATGGAGCAGGCAAAGGCTAGAGCTAATCCCGAAGACCCGGCAGGTGAATACCCCCTAGGGGGAGTATTCATGATCGAATAGGGTGGTATTCACCTTGCCATTAGTTTTTGTTTAGTTATACTTTATGATAGCTTAGATATTAATGTAATAGGATCTAGTTTTTTTTGTCTTATTTTATATTTTGTAGCATGCGAAAGTGCATGAGAAACTACAGTTTCGCCCGGTAGCTTCTCATGCCATGGTGCATACAGTTTCACAATATGCAAAACTGTATGCGAAACTAGGTCCTTTATATATATGTTTCTTTGTTCTTCATTAGGTAACTCTGGAAACTTTATTGATTACTAAAGATTTGAGTTCATTTCTTGTTTGAGTATTTCTAGGAGCTTTCATTTCACATATTTGAGCATTGTTCTTCTTATTCCTTATTAATTCTATTGCAAATGGGTTTCATGGTAGATTTATGTTCATATTTCATCATTACTTGGTCTACAAGCTATTAGCTTTAGTGATATCTTGTGGACTTCTATGTTAAACTTTCATTAAAAGCATGTTTAAACGATCTGTTGGACCAACAATCTTCTTAGGCTCAATCTGAGACAAGAAGCAAGAGTGAAGACTAACATTTTTGTCATGGGTTTGTCCTCTTGTTCTCACCCCCTTATCAACATCTCCAATGATGTTTGTGGTGGGATGGGACTTGTGGATTCTAAGCTAAGGAATCACATTAAGTTGGTTGGATCGATCTAAATTTATGAAAATCAGATCTGGTAATGGAGTATCACCCACCACATCAGCAAACTTATCCAGAGAAACTTGATCCAATGATTGTGTGACATCATTGATGTTGTCTTCTATGGAGTGGTCATCAGTATCAAGGAATTCTTGATCACTATCAGCACCTCCATTTCCTTCTACATTGAAAACTCCTTCATTTGAGTTATGTGCCCTCTATACTGGAATTTGTAGGCACCTCAGATGTATCATTTGAAGAGTTTGTCATGTTGTACTAACAGGATTTCCAACTAGAGGATTTGTTACCACTGGAGATGAATTAGTTTTCTTATTTGGTCTTCTCAGCTCAAATCTTGGGTCAGGATCTTCTGTTGATAAGTTACCTATAGATCCTAAAATATTTTCACAAGATTTTTTAAAACAGTTGGTAACTAAACTAAGATCAAACAGACAATCGAACCAGAACCTTTCACACTAGGAGTATGCTCATTGAAGATCATATTGGCTGACTTCTCAACTACTCTAATTCTGAGATTGTATACTCTATAACCCTTAGCTTAGGAAGAGTATCCAATAAAGTGTCCATCATCTGATTTCTCAGCAAATTTGGCTATCTGATCTTTGGTATTCAAGATGGTGCAATGACATCCACATGATCTGAGGAAACCAACGAAATGTCTCCTTTTGTGTCGCAGCTCATAAGAAGTCTTACTATGAGTCTAGACTACAAAAACTATATTTTGCACATAGCAGGTTGTGTTAACTATCTCTGCTCAGAAGGTGATGGGCAATTTAGAGTCAGATAATATGGTTCTTGCAGCTTCAATAAGTGTCATGTTTCTCCACTCAGCAACACCATTTTTCTAAGGAGTCCTAGGAGCACAATATTGTCTTGTAATACCTTTCTCATCACAAAATGCATCAAGGATTTAGTTCTTGAATTCAGTTCCTTGATCACATCTTATGATTTTGACCTTGTGATCACATTGATTCTTAATTTTCAGAATGAAATTCTTCAAGATCTTAGGAGTTTTGTCCTTAGTTCTAAGGAAAAAGACCCAACTGAATCTTATGAAATCATCTATGATCACCAAACAATAAGAGGTCCTTCCTAGACTCATTACACTTATGGGGGCAAAGTGATCCATATGTAATAAGTTTAGGGGAGTAGTGATGAAGTTCCTTTCCTTTGGCTTGTGAGACACTTAGAAGATTGTACCCAAGTTCCTTAAAAAAGGTTACCTTTTCAATGCTTAACTTATCATTTGTGACC
Source organism: Flaveria floridana (assembly GCA_018326465.1). NCBI lineage: Eukaryota > Viridiplantae > Streptophyta > Magnoliopsida > Asterales > Asteraceae > Flaveria > Flaveria floridana. The sequence goes on from BJCO01633802.1 coordinate 10,574, forward strand.
CTGCTCCTTCCAGTGATATAACCACCTAAATCTCCTCCAAGAGCAACTAGCCCTCCATCAATTTTCTCAAAGTTTTAAAGCAAAGATCCATTGCATGTCATGTGCCTAGAACAACCACAATCAATTATCCATATATTTCCTTTGGTCTTTAGTTGTGCCTACACAAAAAATAGATGGTTAGTTACATTTGGAAACCCAAGCCTTGCTGGTCTTGGGCTTGTCAAAGTGAACTGAAGATAATGCAATATTAACTAATCCTATATTTAGGCTCTGAGGATTATTTGTTGTTGATGATGAAGAACTTTCAGTCAAGTGGTCTTACTTTATCTTCCAAAACATCTTTGAAATACTAGACTTGACCTTCAATACTCCAGAAGTTTTGATGACTTCAGAAGCTTTGAAGACTGGACCTTCAGGAGATCTTGCATCCACTGCAGCAGACTTTAATACTTCAGAAGCATTCCTTTCATCCAAGATCAATTTTCCTTCCGAATATAAGTTTTCACTTATCTTCTTCTTCACTTTGGAGCTTTCGGAAAGAAGAGATTTTCCTTTCGAATCTATCTTCTTCTTCTTCTTAGAAGTTTTCCTTTTAATCATATGGATAGTGCTTTTAGGATTGTATATTCAATCCTTAGCAAAATGAGAAGTACCACCAAACATGATTCATTCAGTTTGCATACTTCTAAGAGTCTTCTTCTGAGTAGATGGCTGAGCTTGATCACTTTCCACTTCCATCTTCATCTTCACAGATGATGCAACATGCTTCTTAGGGTGAGGCTTGCTCTTGGAACTGGATGTTTCAGGCTGTGTAGTAGTGGCACACATTCGATTAGCCTTCCTCTCTTGACCAGGATGATTTGGACATGAGCTAGGACTCCTAGTATTAGAGTCCTTGGTTGAGTCTTCATTATTCACCACTTTGAATCCAGCAGAGATGAATACTTGTTTTTGCTTGCAGTTGAAAGTGTCCTTGATCTCTTGGGCTTTCTTTGATTTTCTTTTGGCTGTCCGGATCAAGTTCTTCCTTGCAGACTTGGTCATCCTTAGTTCTTTCCTCTCCTTAGGATAATAGTGACCCTTCTTAGGATGATCCTCTTTACTCACCTCAGATCCATCATTCACTATATCCTCTTCATCCTCATCTTCTTCTTGAATAGGGTCTATTAAGGGCTAAACTCTGCTGATTATTGGAAGAGCTGCCTGATGGATTTTACATGTTCATATCCATTTGGTATCCACTAAGGAACCATACAACTCTATAAGGGTAAGGGTTGAGAGGTTTTCAGTTCTCTTAATGGTGACACAGTAGTTAGTCCATTGTCTAGGAAGAGAGAACATGAACTTCCTTACAATGTCCCTATTCTCAAGTTTTACTCCAACATCCATTAGAGAATCCACAATCTCAACATACCTAAAGTATTGATGAGTCATGGTTTCACCTATCTTGTAGGTGAAGTTCTCAAACTGCTGCTTCATGAGGTCTTTCTTGTTTTCCTTGGCATCCTTAGACCCCTCATATATAAGCTTAAGTGTTAGTCCTCTTAAAAGATTAACATTAGTCTTGTTTTACAATTTTGTCTTAGTATAGGGACTAAAGTTGTAAATTGATAGTCTTTTTCTTGTTC
>BJCO01633808.1:0-10814 GCA_018326465.1 Flaveria floridana
GGGCTCATCGAGGACGATGAGTCCAAACAGGGGGTGCTTGTGACACCCTACACATATCCCACATCGGCCGTGGACAGGAGAGATTTCTGGTTCATAAGGAATGTCTGACCTCTAATATCAACAACGCGTTTTGGGCGTATTGACTGTGGATGAGAGGAGAACTCTACAGTTAAGCGTGCTCAGGTGCGAGCAATCCAGGGATGGGTGACCTCCCTGGTAAGTTTTCACCCGGGCAACCAAAAGCAAATCCGTGAGCTCCTCGTGGGCGAAGCGGACAATATTGTTGGTGTGAGAGGCCAGGTGTGACATATACCGTGCCACATTATTCGCGAATTCAGACTACCTTTTGAGTTCCCTTTCAATTCCTCCCAACATTTATACATTATAAGCAAGGATCAGCCTCTAAGTGAGGATATATATATGATGCTATTATTATTCATGTAACATTTTAACCCGGAAGAAACAAAAATAAGTCAAAGTTAAAATCCTACAAGCTGTAGATCGATATAGGTGGTATAATAAAGTATAAGTTGTTAGAATATAATTTTAAAGTAAATTATCGGTTTTTCCCATCTGATTTGATCATTTTTGTTATTTTAATCCAAAAATATTTTTTCTTACATTTAACTCCCTAAGATTTGAAAAAAAAAAATATCATTTTCATTCAAAAATGTTAGCTCCATTATTTTAAAATGTAAATATTAATCGTTAAAAAAGTACCTATGTAAATTTTCATATAAAAATAAAATCTTAATTTATGTTTACGTGTTGCTAATAAAATTTCTTTTACGGAATTCATATTTTTGGATGAAAATGATATATTTTTCGAACCTTAGGGAACCAAATGTAAAAAAAACTGTTTTGGATAAAAATTATAAATATGATCAAAACATAACGAAGAAAATAGCATTAAATTACAATATGAAAAACACTAACACCATCAAACTAGAATATGGAAAACGGATGTTTCCTCTGGCAATAAAAAGAAAAACCCATGCATATATAACTCCTATATATATATATAGCTGCCGGAGTTAATGAAGCTACTACTGGCCGGAGGAGAATGCTTCCTCTGGCAAAACTAGCTTGGTGATCCCAGTAAGCATCTTGAACCTAATCTTTCCGGTGGGTGGATCCTCGACGCTGATGTCGGTTACAGGCGACCAAATCATCAATTCTCGATCTTTCACTCCTCTTAGTTTCTTGAATATCCTCTTCTTCAATTCTCCACATAACCAGTGATTTCAGCATCATAACTAACCTGCTTCTTAATCATCTTGAAGTTATGTTCGACCTTTTTAGCCCGTCGAATCCACAAGTAACCGATGGTTTTAACGAACCCTACTTTGATCACATTAGCAAGAGGGAAGAGACCTAATGGAAGACCATATTCTTCAAGAATGGATACTGCATATTGCAGACCTTCTTTATGGCCTTTTTTAACAGTTCCTCCTTCTTTTGGATCCGCCATTGGTTGATTATTGAAGCTATTAGTTGTGGTAATTAGTATTAATTGTGGGTTGTGATTAATTATTTGGTAATTAGAGTTTTTTATAAGGAAAATTATGAGAATGAGTCAATGTTGGTGTCTAATGAAGATGATCACAACTTCTAAATGTCCAAGTGTGAATGGCTGGAAGGTAAATATATTAAACAGATGACTTGATTAAGTACTTAATTAAGTACTTTTAATTTTGAAAGACTCGAAAGTCTTTAAATATATTTGATATTATAACTAACATTTGACAAAATTAATGATTTGAAATCTTCAGTGAACCGTTCTGAATAAAAATTCATTTACGTTCGTTCGTTTAATAAATGAACGAACATGAACAAGAAATTTTATTCTTTTGGTTAACAAACGAACATGAATAGAGATCGTGTTTGTTCGTTTGGTTATGTGTTATTTATGTCATATATTTTAATGTGTTAGATATTATGTGTTATTTATGTCATATATTTTAATGTAATAGGTCTCACTAGTTGATCAATATAATCATAATATTCATCAAATAAATTAAAAGGTATGAAGTATACATTTATTTGAGTTTATTATGATTTTCAATATTAAAACATTATAGGTCATTTTAGGAGAAGCCTCATTTAATTCTCTTAGATGAGCACTTGCTAGAGTTGAATGGCCGTTTCCAGCCTTTTTTCTACCTTAGAAACTTGAATTTAGATTTTTTTTTTTTTTGGTCTTCTTGATTCTATTTGGTTCATGGAAAACACACACATTGTTATTTGAGTTTTATTCGATTAAAAATTCAACGTGAACCCCGAATAGTTTCAATCAAAAAACGCGCAACTCTCAGTTTGTTCAAGTTTGATCATCAAAATACGGTTCCTGATTATTTTGCTATGTAACATTAAACAACATGAAAGTTATGTATGTTTTAGCTTTGACCGTTTTCTAGCATCTCTTGGATGAGCTATATATAAATTAGCCAACAAAATAAAATAATGCCATGTAAAAAAAGTAATCCAATTCATATGTTATACAAATGGGGGGGATGATTTCAAGAAAAAGATGTCTAAAAGAGAGAGCTTTTTTATTTTTCAACTTCCAAATATCACTTTGGAACATGCATGTAAATAAAATTTGCAATAACAAGAGAGCCTCATAACTTCTGCACCTGCTGGAGTTCCTGAAGCAGCTACTGACCGGCGGCGAATGCTTCCTCGGGGAAAATCTTGGTGATCCCAGCAAGACTCTTGAACTGAATCTTTCCGGTGGGGGGATCCTCGACGATGATGTCATTTACAGGCGGCCACAACATCAACTCTTTAGCTTTCACTCCTTTCAGCTTCTTGATCCTCTTCTTCTCCACATAACCAGTGATTTCAGCGTCGTAACTAACCTGCTTTTTAACCAGCTTGAAAGTATGTTCGACCTTTTTAGCCTGCAGAATCCACATGTAACCGGAGGTTTTGACGAACCCTACTTCGATCACTTTCTCAAGAGGGAGGAGACCTAGTGGAAGACCATGTTCTTCAAGAATGGACACTGCAAACTTCAGACCTTCTTGATGGCCTGTCTTCACAATTGCTCCTTCTTTCGGATCCGCCATTGATGGTTGATTTTTGAAGCTTTTAATTTTGGGTTGTGATTATTTGGTTTGATTTGTTTTATAAGAAAGATTATGAGGATGAGACAATGGTGGTGGATAAATCGAGGTGATTATAGCTTCGAAACGCCCACGGGTTAGTTGCCGGCTGGCATTATCAAACAAATGTATTTGCATACATCAAAATATTTTGAATATAAGTTATTGTTGTAGTGGATAACCAAGCACTTTCGAAACCATGATTAATGTCGAAATTTTAATAACATAATGCATTACAACAGAATTTGATTATATGTACGTGTTTTCCTAGGTTTAATAACATGTGTTGAACTTATCAATTAATAACCCACAAAGTGAAGCTTGCCAGTCCAAAGAACAGCCGATATGTGATAGTGTCACATAATATCAGGCTTAAGTCAGTGTTGATAAAAATACATAATAACACGTGAGTGTAAGTAGATACGCGATTGTACATATGCATTTCTTATTTCTTTTGACACATCAATATGTATTCAAAGATTACTACATATTAGATTGTTTCATTCAGAAGAAAATATATTATTATTTCAAAACAATAAAGTTAGTGTAATCACACTTATTACATTAGATATTAACATACCTCAAACAATTACAAACATGTGTTAGCCTTGTTGGTGGATCGATCCATAACCCGCACAAAGAAGTTACAAGTACAACCTGCCCAAAACCGTCTTGAACCATCTTGCCTCCTCTGTCAAGAGTAGAGTTTTCTGAAAAGGGAAACATATCTAGTTAAGATCCTTTTCATGGCATGAATAAACATTAACCAGAATAAATGTAATTATTCAAGAACAAAAAATATAAAAACAAGAATATAAACTAATTACTAAAAATAAATGGAAGAATTAACATATAAATAACTAAGGGCTGCAATGTCACCTGAAATTGGCTTATATGCATTCATGTTGCGTCGAACACATTTTAAGTGTCACTCCAGTTATCATCTCCATCATCACTTCCTACAGCCTAACAATTTGAATGAACTTAAGGATTCACTTGGTTTAACCAGATAAACAAATTGGAAACAAAACATTTGCTATAGTTTGACGGTTGGGATAACAGTTTATTGTCTTTATGTGTTTACCATATGGATCGAGATGGTGTTTCTTTGATGTGGTAGTGTGATACTAAGAACCCACCAAAAGGTATGATAAGAATTCTAGAAACTACTGTGGACTTAAAAAGAACTGTATCCATGCATATATTCCGCTTTTTATTTTCAGTGGAGGTGGCAAATTCAACCCAAAGTATATGAACGGGTCTGATTTGTTTTGTGTATTATCTAAAATGAGTCGAGTCAGAAACGACAAATGGGTCAAACAGGTTGCGACCTCCTAATTGTATTCAAGGAAGGTTATAATTGTCACAATATCGTATTTGTAACGTAAATTATTTGTAAAAAACAACAAAAACTGGACAAGAAGGTGGTGGTCAACCTAAACTGACCCAGCCCTTTTCAACCCATATAAATAATGACCCATTAAACCCAAACCAGCTTTGACTTCCCAACCAAGGGAGGAGAGAGGGAAACCTGGCGGATTGTGCCTGCCTTCTCAAGGATTGCAGTGACTTTAAAGCTGGTAGGACCAGCTGGCATAGTTGCCTGAGCTGTTGATACATGTCTTAAATTGCGTGACTGTATGCCATTAAAATTGTTAATTAACACATTAATCACATGTTGGAATTAGATACAGTGTGTGCAAACAGAAGATAATTCTCCAAAGAGAAATTAATAACATAATCAAATCATGTTTACCACTTATAACCATAAGAGGTGAGGAGGTTCTAAAGGAAATACTGAGTCAATTATATGTGAAATATATGAAAAACATCTTTTATGCTCATTTGATTAGTTAAGCAAATAACCCGTTACCCGACCACTTATAACCATCTCTTCGTTTGAGAAAATATAGTGTCAACATTTACTCACCTACTTAAATTATTATATTGATCGACAGGCTAAAGTGCTAAACCGAACCCAACTTTATTCCCTCGTAAATGAATAACAAAACCATAATCTTTTTAAATAAAATTTTAAAAAAAAGGTCCAACCTGTTTGGTATGCAACTGAAATCCAAAAGGATGATATGATAAGGGCTACTCACTTTTGTCCTAATCTGCTGTAGAAAATCGCCCTTTTCTTCTCCTACTTTCCCATTGCGGGCGTGACTAGATCCATTCTGAACATGTAGATTCTTCCAGTCTGGCTGCTGCAAACAAATACAATATTTCACACCCATTTGTTTTATTTTATATTATTTTATTTTTTTGAATGGCAATATTATCAAAAAAAGAATTTGTTTTATTTATATGCAACATTGTAGACGAAAACATAGAAAATAGCAAAGCTTACCTTGTGTTTAAGCGTAAGGCTGTCTGTTTCAGCAACGTAATCCTGTTTCGCTGCTGGCTTAAATGGTTGAGTGGGTGTAGGTTCCGGAGGTGTCAGATTTAATGCATAAGTCAAGGCCTCTGAGAGACCGTCTTCTTTGTCCATTGTCACACAAGGATTTGGCTTAATACCGCGCCACTCAATTGGCGGCATGGGAGGTGGAGGTTGTGTGAGGTCATTAGTTACCAGGTTTTGTGAAGCTTGCATTGAATCAAAGTTTGGAATATCGAATAAAAGACCATGCTGAGAAGATCGCATGTCATCTGAACTTTGATGTCCATAGTTTTTATGGTCCAGGTATCCTTGTTGAAAACTGGCTCCCTTAACAATAGAGCTTGAAACAGATTCAGCAGATGAGGTCCTGCCAAAAGCATCATCTAATTCATGATCCTTGATTCTGGGGGAATCACTGGAATCCCACTGCTCGGAATTTGATTCAGAGGGATTACTGTGACAGTCATCTGATGCATATGGAGATGATCTACAAAATGTGTCATCATCATCATCAGAGTCTGAAGCAAACTCATGAAATAAATTTGCAGGCTCTGGCACCAACTGAAATGAAGGAAACATAAGTCCATTACTTTCATTATTATTATTACTATTATTATTTCCATCCGGGAATGCCAATTTCAATTTAGAAGTTTCAAAACCGTCAATAGGCTGAAATGAGATCCTCATATGTTCAAGAGGTGGAGATGAAGGTGAAAAGAATGAAGTTCCATTCCCAAATTGTTCTCTGAAAGGCATCCCGGCAGTTTGATGCCCTTTTTGGATGCTTGTATTCACGGGTGCATCACTTTTCACTGAGCTCGCAAGCCTTTCATTCCCAACAAGTGAGATTTGTTTCCTAAAACCATTCGCTAATAGTCTATTCTTAAATTCAAACATCCTAGATGAATTATTGGAATCATCTTTTGGAACTACCAATTTTGTTCCAGGTGTCGTTTTACTTGAAGCATTGCCATCATGGTCTTGAGCAACAATTAAACCATTGATACCAGGAAGCTTGCCAGAAGCTTCAGATTTGATATCATTGATGGTTTTTTGCTGACCTGGACGTTGTAACTCGTTGGTTTTAGATTCTTCAACGGGATCTGGTCCAGCAACAGCTGACAAACCAAAATCTGGAGGTTTGGAAGGCTCTAATCCCAACAGGCCACCATTTGTCCAGAACATAACTAGATTGCTGACTGTAGTTTGAGCACCAGAAGTTGACCAAGATGGCTTGGGAGACTCATAAGTGCTTACAGGTTCTCTCAAAAGAGGCTGTGAGTTTGGTTCTATAAAGCTGGCCACAGTCTCTATATTTGCTACACTTCTTTCAGCTTCTTCAGATTCTAATTTTTCAGGTGCACTTAAGGAAATTGAAGATAGGCCAGCCACCTCATTACTTCCTATCAGATCTGACTTCATAGCATCCTCGTGATTCTCAATGTTAGAGGAACCATTAGCTTTTATATGTGATTCATGGGATATTAACTTGGGACTCAATGAAGTAGAGTTCAGTGCCTGAAACTCAGAATTCATTGAATTACCATCTAGATGACTTTCTCTATTCATCTCATCCATATTTGTGTTGATCACATTTGAGTTTTGCTTCAGTTCTCTCTTTGTGTGGCAATCTAAATCAATTTCAGATTCTGATTCAACGGTGTTAAGTGCATCCATGTAATGATCTGTTTCACTTTCAATCTCATCATGCTGGTCCCTGATAATGACTGGTGTTCGCCGTGGTTGTTCATCCATGTAATGATCTGTTTCACTTTCAATCTCAATATGGTCAACAACTCTGGAGTTCAGACCTTCAATCACTTCAGTATCCATCATCTTCTCAGTTATACAGGGCATCACTGTAGGTTCTTTCGGTAGGCCTGTAGAATTTATGATTTCTAACTTTTCATCCCAGGTAATGTAAGCTGACTTTGACAAACTATCCTCTGCTAAGTAAATATTGTCGAAATTCTCATCGATGGAAGCCGAATCAAGATAAGAATCTTGGTTCACACGTAAAACAGCAGAAAGTTCCTTAACATTGTTGTCTTCAGATTGTGTAGAGTGGCTTGGACGAAAGTTACACTCTGTGTAAGTCGACCCGTTTCTTGACTCAGAAGAAGTCAGATGGTCAACTTCAGGTGCAATTCCCAATTCTTGTGGCACTTGAACCGAGAGATCTTGAGACGGAGAAGCTTTCTCTTTGAAATTCGAAGAGCCAAAATCCGTTCTGCAGAGAATTGCAATATATAGTCATCAAGGCTTTACTGCATTAACATTTCCACATAAGTTTAAAAGCATCATACCTTTCACCATGCATGATTACTGGAGCGCGATTTGTCATATCTCTATACCTTGATAAAGATCTCCTTTTCTGCATAAAGTAAACATGGTTTGGAGAATATCAGATACTTAATTGACATATGCGACTGATTGACATTGTAAATACAGATGCCTAAGTGGCATATGAAACACATATTGTTTCTACGTGCCTTCTTTTCTCTTGGGATACTTTGAAAATGCCCTTCATAAAGTCCAGCTGAAGATCTTTTGAAATATGTTGGATCAGAATATCTTTTAAAGCAAGATCCTGGGCCCCCAATGTCAAATCTGAAAGTCAACCATGAAGGTCAGCACACCCACCAATCCTATAAATAACAACAAATTAAATATCAAACAAGATATTCATACTTGTCAAGATTGTGCAGACGGGGAGGATCATTGCAACCATCATATAAGCCCATAATACAACAAGGCAAATCACTATATATAAAATGGTTTTGTTCAATTCCAAGTCGAGTGTGCCATTTAGAACCTGCAAGGCGTACGAATAGAAATTCCATGTAAAAATTGCTTTTTTTTAGTAAAACAAGCATTGCAAGTGTTACCGGCTGTGTAGGCGAAATGCAAGTGACTTCTTTGTCCCAAAATAGCCTTCTCAAGCTGAGGCAGTGCAGATTCAACGTTATGTACCCGTTCTACCAGTTTATGGCTTCTTGAAGATGTAATTAGCACTTGCTCTTGTAACCCATGAAAAACTTCTGCTGCAAATCTATACATGCAACAGATTCTATCTCAGTTCTCAAAAGCCACATCAGATGTGAACTATAGTCAATCAACAAAAACTCCAAACCCTAAGCCCTAAACCACCAATTAATGAAGATGCACTTGTTATTCAAGCCTTCAAGGCCAGTTATGAAATAAAACCTAATTCCAATAACCAACACTTCATTACAAATCAGAAATATCCCGTTAAAATATATTCATTTCCTTTGTTAATTTATCTCCATCAATTGCATCATTTAACAGTTGAGGAAGAAGAAATTAACAAATTCAACATGAATTAACCATCATACTGGCATACTGCAATGCCGTACAAACAGCGAATCAAATCACGTACTTCCACAATAAATTTCAAACTCAACACACTCCAAAATCAGCAACTCAAATCATTCAACAACATTAAGAAAGAACAAACGAGATAATTACTCAGCCAAATCGCCTAATTGACGCAACAATCCGACGAGTCCAGCAACCGCAACACCGTCAAGCACCGCCTTCGGATCTTCTCTATCGGTCTCCGTATACAACTCCGGCATCCCCAATCCGTACTCATTCCTCACCTCCACCCTCACCAACGGCATCTTCTTCGGTTCTTTTCGTTATCGTTATCGTATTATCTCCGAAAGTGAACTCTGAAGGTGTGATAACTGCAGGCATAAATGCGATGAGAGAGAGAGAGAATGTGAGTGGGGACTGAAGAAGATTAACTGCTGTGGGAGTGAAAGCTGAGTGTTGAATATACGACGAATAGAAGACGACGACGTTGCTAAATGCTAACTATACGTGACAAATTTTGGGTCCAAGGTGGGTGTCGTTGTTGTTGACGGGTCATGTTCAATTACTCTTTTGCCCTTTTCAGTTCACTTGCGTTTAATAAATGATATCAGATGGGAGTAGAATGAATATCGTTATTGTAGTCTTATACATGATTGAAAACTGTCTTGTATCTATTGGGTAACAAGTAGTTAAGAAGATGACATGTATCATTTTTTTAGATAGAGTTGATGGATGGCTTTGATTCAAGTACTTGAAGAGAACTTTAATGGAAATAATGTAAGTAAATGTGATTATACATTAGGAGAAAATCAGTATTCAGTCTGTTTGTGCCCGCAAGTGACCAAAGGTGATCAAGAGTTTGCAGGCCAAAATTATAGAAACCGCATAAGGATGAGTTACGATGAATGGCCCTCTTTATGAGCTTTTTGGTAGTAGACATCATGTTCAAAGCTAACTTTGCAACAAAAAAAAGTTTACGTTTAGCTTAACAAATTTTGACCACGCAAATGTTTCACCAGCTTGATTACATATTATTAATGATTCAATATCCAAACTTATGGATTGGACTGAGAAGGTCACCTAACATCCTAACACACTACCCTCCAAACCCGCTTATCTTCTTTTTCAGTTACTATCACTTGACTGGTAAAACTTCACAGCTTCTAAGCTTATTTTTCCTGATTATCTTGAATGATTCGAATCTCTAGTTTCGGTTCGATATAATTTGTTTGCGGACTTTGGTTCACCTAAGCATAAAGGGGAAAAAATGAAAAAAGAAAATCTTACAGGTATACATGTATATATGTTTCAGGGTAATTGGACAGGCTATCACAATATATCCTACTTGTGAAATTTTGAAAAACTAATCACATTCAAAGTCCTATATCTAAATACCTTTGCAAAATGTACCACTTGTTATTTAGTTGAGAGTTCAAGTGCCATAGTGTACTACGTAGACTATAAGTTCATACACCCAGCAACTTTTATAAGACTACGTACACAATTTATTTGTAGTACTGTAGTAGTTAACGACAAAGAAGTCAACGTTGTGAGGTAGGAGCGGATGGATGTTTTGCTAAGCGGGGGAGGGGCCCACTGAAAGTCTACCTAGCAATGTTATTTTTAATAAAAATAAATAAATTTTTATTAAAGGTTCCTTCGATTATCATTCGATAATTTTTATCCCGTCTTATTATTTTGCCTTATATAAGGTTCCTTCGATTATCATTAAGAAATTAGAGGCGCTGATTAAAAGATTCTTGTGGGGTGGAGACCCGGATGCTAGGAAGGTGCATTGGGTAGCTTGGGATAAGGTTGCGATGCCCAAGAAATATGGAGGGTTGGGTCTTAGCCGATTGGAAGATAGTAATAATGCGTTCCTTTTAAAATGGTTATGGAGGTATAGGGTGGCAGGTGATGCTATGTGGCGTAAAGTGATTGATTCCTTACATGGTTCGGTTAGACAATGGGAGACTTATCCA
>BJCO01633820.1:0-10629 GCA_018326465.1 Flaveria floridana
GAAACGTGCTTAGCAATAAAACATTTAATGTTTCGCAGAACTCTTCTCTCTCTATGTTTATGCTTTTAATTGCAATATCTTTTATGTTCTTGATATAATTGCTAATTAATGTGCTAAATCCGCTGCAAACATAATCTGATTGATCAAACGAGAGGCTGAGACCCTGTCATTGTGTGGCATGAACAATCTTAACACTCACATCTCAACGTTTCCACCGTTAGTGTTGGGGTGTGACAGTAGCAAGAAAAATCGTGGGACATCCAAGGACCGTACCTTGGAAAAACGAGTCGGTGACATGGAAACATGTCTCATCGAGATAGGATCTCAAGTAGACTTGTGCCTCCAACGTCTAGATGTGATAGAAGCTGACTTCACAGAGCTTAGAGATGGACTCAAGGCTGTTGTAGAACTACTTCGTGATGAAGTAAAATTTATGATAAAAGAAGCAAACAAAGACGTTACTACCAAGCTGCAAAAGGACATGGACGGGCTGTCAAGCGGCATGCATCGAAGTCTACTCGACTTGAAAGCAAGGGTAGTTGATTGCAACAAGACAATGATCACAACTGGAGGTAACATCGTGAACTTTACACCGAGAGTTGAAATTCCCAACCATCATCATTTTTGGGCAAACAAGAAGCTCGGGCGGTCGATGACTCTATTTGGGAAATGGAATAGTACCTAGGAGGGGTACAAATCCTCAATGACGCCACCAAAATCAAGTCAGCCACTATGTATCTCAAAGATACAACAGCACTATGGTGGAGACGTCAAAGCATGGACATCGAACGAGGTACGTGCACAATCAAAACTTGGTCTGAGTTCATCTAAGAACTCAAAAGACAGTTTTATTCTGTAAATGCTGAGCACGAAGCTAGAAGTCGACTTCGTAAGCTCAAAAAAACCGGGACAATCAAGGACCATGTTAGAGAGTTTACAACACTTGTCCTTGAGATCTCGAATTTATCGGATAAAGACTACTTTTTCTACTTTCTCGATGGTCTACAATCATGGGCCAAGATAGAGTTGGAGCGACGAAGTGTTCAAGATCTTGCTTCAGCCATCGCGATAGCTGAAAGCTTGATCGATCATAAAGAAAAACGACCATATAGGCCCATGAATGAGGAAAGTGACGATGAGAAAGGTGGGGGAGTTAAGCCCAATCATGATCGGAAGGTGGAAACAAGGAGACCACCACGATACAACAACGAAAAACGTCCTCCAAAATTCTGCTTCACATGCGATGGACCGCATAATGTTCAGGACTGCCTGAAGAAACAAAATCTGCAAGCCATGGTGGCTAAAACTAATGATGCATCCCATGAAGATAAGGAGGTTCGTCTCGGGGCAATGCAACTACAAGTATTGAATGCTTTAACAGCACATGAAGGCAAGGCGTTAAAAATTGTTAAGTCCTGCCTAACAGAGCACAAGGGCAACATCACAAACACAGAGGCGAAATGACTTTGATTTGTGAACTTGGAAATAAATGGACGTCTTGCAAAGGCACTAGTCGATACCGGAGCAAGTCATAATTTCATAACACAAGAAGAAGCAAAGAGACTCGGCTTAAGGATATCCACACGGGAAGGATTTCTCAAAGACGCCAATGGTAACACGTAAGCGATTGAAGGAATGTCATGGGCTGTCAAGACTAAAATCAGGACATGGTAAGGAAAACTTGACTTCTCGATAGCACCATTGGGCGCCTACAAGCTCGTGCCCGGGATGGATTTTTTCGAAAAGAAAAAGTTGTTTCAGCAACATTTTTAAACACTTGTAATCGTCAAAGGCGATAAAGTACACACAGCAATGATGGATTCAAGCCATCAAGGCAAAACACTATCGCGTGAACAAGGCGAGGGTCACGCAAGACACACGACGAGGACGTCGTGGGTTTAGGTGGGGGAGAATGTCACGACCTGCCTAAAAACAAGTCGCGTTACTCGGGTTCCGAAAGTTTCTAGAAAATTGTGATGGCATCTAGGGTTGTCTGGAAGTCCCCGGAAGGACCCTAAAGGAACACAAAGGTGCATCGAAAACAACCGAAAGCATCAAGAATGGCCAAGATATTTACCAGAAAATATCTAGGAGGAAGGCTGTCAAGAAGGGTATAGAATGAGCTTCTAATATCCATGGAAATGTCATGATATTTCCATAAGAAATATCTAGATATTAACTTGAAAATATTAAAGATATTTAGTGTTAGATTAATCTGGATAGGAAGAATCTAGTCATGGATTACATGTATAAATAGGTGATGTAGTCCACATTTGTACCCACCTAAAAACACATACAAGTCTTGTGTAAAACACTTGTAACTCACTCTTGTAAACAACCTTGTAAGCAATACAAAAGCATTTGTATTACGAGCTTGCAAACGCTTTCGCATCGTAACTTCAATTGTTACTTCATTTGGGTCACAAAGGCTGGACTTAGAGCAAGTCTAAGTGCCGCACGAGAGTGAAAGAAATCACTCCGTGACACTACGCTGATGTTGATTAGGCAAGTTGTCATGATGATCGTTCGACTATCGGTTATTATTTTCTCTCTTTGATCCAATCTTATTAATTAGAGTTTTAAGAAATAGCATATTATTGCACTATCTAGTATTGTGGCTGAATATTGTGCTATTACTCATGTTGCAGTTGAGGTTAGGTGGATTATGTCAATTATGCATGAGCTATGGTTGTCTTCGAGTTACGCACCTACTCTTCGATAGGACAACATTGGTGCTACATATCTGGCTATTAATTTTGTACTTTATTAGCACATCAAACATCTTGGGATTGACCTACATTTTATTCAAGACATGGATTTTGCTCGCTCTCATACTATACGTTATATAGGTACCTCACATAAGCTTGAAGATATCCTAACCAAAGGATTATCCTGAATTCATTTTGTCTATATCAAGTACTCCAAGATGCACATCAATACAACCATCCAGCTTAAAGGGGATGTTAGAGATATTTAGTATTAGTTGTGTGATAATTTCATCTCATGTAAGTATTAATCATTTTATTGCTTGATAAACTTCATATACTTTGTACAGAAAATATATACAAAAAAATTAATAAAAAATGTAATTGTAAACCCTAGCTACTTATGATCACATGCTTCTATGCTTCCAGTTTTAAATAAAATTTATATCAAAACGTATAAAAAATTAAGGATATTGCAATAATATTTTAAGAAATTAATAAAACATTATTAAATAAATTATGAGAAATGTATATATGACTTTTAATTTTTTTAATGCGCTCATTGTCCGAATTAAAAAACAAAACAACAACAACAACAAAAGAAGTGAAAATAAAGAAGGCAAGTGGCATGTGATGGTGGTATATAGTTTTTAATTGGCTTATAAAAATAAAAGAAAATAAGAAAATAAGCAAAAGAAATAAATTAAGATTATGTTATTTAAATATAGAAAAGGTATATTTCTAAATATATTTAAATTATGACAAGTGAAAACCCACCACCTAGATAACTGATAAATGATAAATGAACCCATTACATTAGTCGTGGAAAACCAACAGATGATGTAAATCCTGAACAAAAATATCAAATAGACCACCGCAACATAGAGGCCATTAAAGGTGGCTGGGAATGGCCACCGATGACATCCGGTTACAAAAAAGAAATACAAAGGGCCTTAGAGATTACAAGACTGGGATTGCCCTCGTCAAAAATGAGAAGCAACTATGCCACCATCTCCATCTATGCAGTCACCTTCACAAACCACCAGCAAGAAAGGAAGGCCCTTAAAAAAGCCCCCAGTCTCTCAGTAAGCAAGAAATGAATGCAGAGATTCTGTATAAGAGATACAAAACATGCATAACTAAGTTGTACATCAGCGTTAAAACATTCCTAACAAATTTATTACTTAATGAAGATGAAGACAAAGGGGGGTGTATCATACATGGATTAGTCATAATATGAGTGGAGGCGCGCATCGATGTCTAAGTACTAAGTGGAATCTAGTTGTATGAGATGCATAGCCAAGACCGCGTCCCATATATTGAAAAGATTAGCGTGGGAAAGACGGTTATGGATGGGTAGGGTTAAACAAGTAGTTGGTTGATGGATTATTGTTGGTGGTAGGGTAGGGTAGTGAGGTGTGTCGTTAAGAGGTAGGTACTCCTGAGGGTCCTAGCGTAATAGGAAAGTTTGATTGGTGTTTGGTTTTGTGGCTTGATGATGTTGTTCAAGTTTAAACATATTATATGCAACATCCCTCTTTGGTTCAGATTGATTGATTAAAGATGCCAACGTGTCAAATTCGAGCAGTAAACAACACACAAGTTGCAAAACAAGATGTGATTCCAAAACATGGTGATCAACTACTGATAGTTGATCAACTAGAGTCTCCTGTTTTTATAATAGTCTTCCTTGGAATAATAACCTACAAGAGTAAGATTAGAAATTTCTTGCTCCAATTAGGTTGTGCGAGATCGTTTGTTGCTCAAAAAAATATTATGGGACATGGGCGGACCCACCTTTATAGGTTGGGTTCACCTGAAACCCATGAAAAAAATATATTTGTTGATATATATACTATCAAGTCTCAATTGACACACAAGAAATTTTGGCACCAAATCCCATAATTGAAAAAGAAAAGAGAAATTATAAAAGATTGAAGTTATGAATTTTGGAAGGCATGAAATCAGATATGTAAGAAACTAATGGGCTGTTGGTAATTTTTGAATGATTAAATATTGAACCAATAAGAGGTCTTAACCATTAAGGGGTTGTTTGATTGGATCTTATTGACCCCATTCAGACCTTAATGTCTAACTCGGTCAGATATGGGTCAGATCATGGCATTTGGTTAGATACCACTTAATGAGAAAGGCCTCTTACTCTATCACTTATTAGGTCAGATCTTACCACAAGTCTGACCAAAACACTCTCCCACCCCCATCGACCTCCTGAGCCAATCGACCTCCAACTCCACCGGCCGCCCTTCAGCTCCAACTCGGTTTCGGTAAGTGTCTCCCTTCAGCTTCAACTCGGTTTCGTTCTTTGCCATCTCTCGATTCGACTGGTTTGATCTTGCGATTCATTAAACGAGGTGAGTTATTGTTTTCTTCTACGATTATCCTTATTTTAGGGTTTAATTTTCTCATGTTGAAGTTCATTTTGATATTCGTGGATCACATTTAGAAACTAATCAATGAGCTTAGGGATTTTAAATGAGAAAGCAACGTGCTTGTAATTCTTCTTCGATGCTTTCATTTACTACAAGAAATTATGAACTCGGTTATGGAATTTATGCTACTTAGTTGTTGTTAGTTTGCGGTAGGTTGATGGAAGCATTTGTATACATAACTTGCAAGTCAGCAGATGGAATTTGTGCTACTTAGTTGTTGTTAGTTGTTGAAATATTTGCAAAACAGGAAGAAGGTTGAAACCTATAGCAATAAGCAGATTCAAAACCTATAGCAATAAGCAGATTCAAAACTAAAGGTGTAAGGAAAGCATTCAATAGATCATGGAGGTTAATGCTAAAAGAGAAAAGGGTTGGTTAACATGTAAAGCGGATTGGGTAATGGGTCAAAGTGGGTTTGGGTTGAAAAGGGTACTTTTTAATACCGTTCAAAATGAACCGGATAAGGTTCAGTTGACACCTTTGAAGATATAAGGCACATGCAGGACACACAACACCAACCACACAAAATTAATAAAAACAATGTAATTAAACTTTGATACGTGTATTGTGACATTGTGACAGTGACATTATATTGTTCTTGTCAAGGCTGTTATTATGGTGTTTGTCAAGGCTATTACGGTGGTGTTTGTGTGTCTTCGACAGGTGTGTTTGTTTGTTATGAGTTTACTAGTAGTATTATATTGTTAATTGGTATGCTTGTAATTGGTATGCTTGTATGAATCAAC
Organism: Flaveria floridana; assembly: GCA_018326465.1. Lineage (NCBI taxonomy): Eukaryota > Viridiplantae > Streptophyta > Magnoliopsida > Asterales > Asteraceae > Flaveria > Flaveria floridana. Next base: position 5,902 of record BJCO01633820.1, read on the forward strand.
TTGGTTTTTGATTAACTGGTTTTATTTATTGGTATGGTAGTCCTTATCGTACTTGTAATTTATGCATTGTATTTGTAATTGATAGATTCTTCTAAAGAAATGACTGAAAAAAGATTAGGATTAACTGGAAGGTTGAAGGAGTTGATAAAACCTTTCTAGAATCATGTATTCATGAAATTACACTTCACAGACGTGAGGGTAGTAGCCAGAAAGCAAATTCACGGAGGAACGTTGCTGAAAATTTGAAAATAGAACATGAGTTTGTAGTGGATCAAAAACAAATGAAGAACCGCTATGATTACTTAAAATCAAAATTTGCATCTTGGTCAAAGCTTAAGAACAAAATTGGAAATGTTTATAACCCGCTAACAAACGCCTTTAACTTAATGGAGGAGGAATGACAACTTGAGATCAAGGTATTTCTTTATATATACATATATATTTCAATTAACCTCATAGTAATTTTAATTTTTTTTCACATAGTCCAACAAATTCATAGAAAAGTTGAGAAGAGCGCCACTTGATTATCCCGACTTGTGTATTCAATTGTTTGAAGGATCTACTTCAAATGGTTTTTATAGTTGGGGGCCATCTTCTACACTTCCTCATCCTTCTATGTAATTGATTGATCAAAATGCTCTTTCGGACATTGATGGCACTCAAATAGAACATGGGGATAGTTAAGAGTCTTCTAATCGGTCTAAACAAAAAAGAAAATCATCAACATAAGGTGTTAGTATTGAGTCATCAAGTCGTTCTAAAAAAGGGAAACAGACATTCAATTCACATCTCATGGAAGTTGGAGAGGATATCAGGAATGTAGCAAAGATGTTGCTTGCGAAACACAACCAGTCTAATGATATAGAAACATGCATGGAGAAGCTGGAGACGTTGGGGTGGGAAGAATTTGAGGCGAAATATCAAACGGCGCTTTTGCTTTTCGGTGAAAGTGCTGATTTAAGAAAAGAGTGGTTACGACTTAAGCCGCACACCTGTGAAATGTGGGTTAAGAACGTGGGAGCGAAGTATGGATTTTTTTGAAGTAATGATCAAGGTTGCCTTTTGATAGCTAAACTTTAAGCTATGTATGCTAAACTTCAAGCGAGGTATGGATTGTTTTGATGTTGTGTTTTGGAATATTGTTTGAATTCTATATTATGTTATGGAATGTTATTTGAATTCTATGCTATGTTATGGATTCTTGTTTGAATTCTATTCTATGTTATGGAATGTTGTTTGAATTCTATGCTATGTTATGGAATGTTGTTTGAATTCTATGCTATGTTATCGAATGTTGTTTGAATTCTATGCTATGTTATCGAATGTTATTTGAATTCTATGTATGCTAAACAGGTAGCCTATGGACTAGGATGAAGAGATTATGTTTTTCTTATTGCTTTGTTGGCATTGTCTATAATTAGCCTCAACATTGACCCGTCATGAAAGGATAAAAGATCTGAATTCAGCATTGACAGGTCTTGAGTACATATAAGAATTATTGCATGGCACTTCTACATAATGTCATGAGATGATGCGCATGTCACGTGATGCATATGTACTATTGTGTAATCATTTTAAGCAAAGAAATTGGTTACAAAGTAGTAGATCAATAACTTCTGAAGAAAATATGGCTATGTTTTTTATTGTCATAGGACATAATGAGCGATTTCGAATGGTTAAACGAAGGTTTCAACACTCAATAGAAAGAATTCATAGATGTTTTCATGAGGTATTACTTGCAATGATGAATTTCACAAGAGAAGTTAGAGTTCCGACATCTTCTAATCCAATCGCGAATGATTCAGAAAAACATAGAAGGCTAAAACAAATATTTTCTGGAGCGATAGGTGCGTTAGATTGAACTCTTTTACATGCAGTCGAACCTGCTGATCAACAGACTCGTTACAGGGGAAGAGGAAAGGGTGAATGCTTTCAAAATGTCCTGGGAATCTGTATTTTGATATGATATTCATGTTCGTATGAACCGGATGGGAGGGTATTGCACATGATTTACGTGTTTTGAAAGAAGTTGCATTTAATCCGATTTCCGGCTTTTATTTGCCCCCACCAAGTTTTTATCCATTCCTTAACTTTGATGTAATTATTTATCTTGTTTTTATGTAATAGTTTTGATTCAAATGTTTACAGACAAATATTATCTTTACGATGTTGCATACACCAATACTCGTGGGTTTATGACTCCCTACCGTGCTATAAGATATTGGCTAGCCGATTTTCGACGACAGCTTTCATTGACTAAGGAAGAAAAATTCAACCATGCTCACGCACAGCTTAGAAATGTACTTGAGCGCGCATATGGTGTTTTGAAGGCAAGATTCCTAATCCTTAAACAAATGGCCCCCTTTTCATTTCCAATACAAAGAGACATAGTGATTGCGTGTTTCGCTATCCATAACTTTATAAGAAAATGGAATATTAATGATCAGTTATTTATGGCATACAACGAGAACACTTTTTTTGAAGAAATGCCAGAGGAGGAAAGTGATGGCCAGTCTGTTCACGACATGGATTGGGGCTCACAAGGCATTAAGCATATGACTACTTTGCGTGACGAGATAGCAACTCAATTGATGTCAAATGCTTAAAACCAAAATTGTATGCAAATTATTAATTTCTACTTGGATTTAGTATGTTTTTAAGAAGGATTTATGTGTAATATGGATTTTCTATGATGGTTTGTATTTTTTTAGTAATTATTCATTATTAGAAGTTATTACCAAACGGATAAATTATATTCAGCAAGAAATAATTAGAGGGGTAAAATAGTCATTTTATATGGTTATTCAGATATCCAACCAAACAGACTTAAACTGGGTCAGCACTTATTGGTTCAAACCTCTTACTGGTTCAGACCTCTAACTGGTTCAGCACTTATTCAATCAGATGCTGTCAAACAGCCCCTAAGTGTTGAATCTTAAGATGTCTGAACCTTTAAGAACTAGTATATCGCTTAATTATTTAAAGGTAAATGTCTGACCAGTTCAGATAAGAGGTATTAACCATTCAACATTAGACATCTTAATTATTCAGCACTAGTATAATACTTAACCATTCAGAGGTAAATATCTAAACCATTCATACATTTGCTCGTGAAACAAACAGTCTAAACTATTAAGTGTTGAATTATTCAAACATCTGAACTATTAAAAGACACATTCAGATGATGTCAAACAGTGGAGAAAGTGAAGAAGAAGAAAAATAAAAAGAAGTTATTCAGTGAAATAATTATGTACTTGTGAAGGCCTAAAAGTGTATGTAATCTTACACTAGCCTTGTAGGTCTACTATGCAAGGCTTTATTCATAGAAAATAGTATATAATTTAATTCAAAATCCAACCTATTATTGTTAAAAAATATTTAGTTTTTATATTAACTAATGTATATTATCTTTAAATTAAATGTTTTTGTTTTATAAGATTTCCCTAGCTCATTTCTGTTATTTATATTTTTATTTAATGTTATATTTTTCTTAATTATAAATTAATAATAATATTATTTATGTATAAATTAGTAATTAGTATATTTCTTTTTGTAATTAAACTTTAATTATTAAATAACTTAATATCTGATATTAAATAACTTAATATCTGATAAGAATACAATCAAAAATCTAAAATACAAATTTCTTTTTTATGTATACAGTCTAAAAGTTGAAATAAATGTCTTGAGAATACGAATTTTTTTATATAGTTGTATCAGTCTGATAATTATATTTAGTATACAATTTTTATTTAGAAAAGTTAATCTATGCAATATACCGTTTTTCAAAGATAAGAATTAAAGATAATTTCTAATGAAGTGTATCAAGTATAATGGGTTTGATTTAATTTTTCACATACTCGACCCGAACTAGACCGCAAATTATGAAAACGGATGATAGACATCCGACACCGAAAACTTTTGACATCCATAGAAAAAATTCTTAGGTCCATCACTGTTTTGGTGTCAGTTTCAAGAATGCGAGCCAAATAATCGTTACATATGCTTCCGTAGATCAATTGTAAAACTATCGTACATTTTCTACCCATGATGCATAAGTAGGATCTGATTCGTCCGGTGGTATTATGCCATTGATATTATCTGAAACTTTGTATCCTTTGGCATGAAATTTAAACTATTTTGTCCAAGTTGAATATATAACTATAGATCTGTCATAAACACGAATCTTGTTTTGAATATTTGTTACCGTGTACACCGGGTGAAGAAACGACTGTGCCTTGGTTGCCATGGTAGTGGACAAGGATTAGGTCATCTTAGTCTTACGTCTCGAATAGGTTATGGTCGGGGAGGTTTGTTACAATGATAGCGATGTCAGACCAGACAACAACGTATTGGCAGCTGTCGGTTGTGACAACCCGTATATTTTTTTTCAATTTAACATCGTTCAGCTATATCACTATTTTATAATTAAATAAACTTTAATTATCCTTATGATTAGTACATAATTCTAATCAACTTTAACTTAATTAAAATTAACTAATATCTTCAAAATAGAAGTCGCCTAAACTTGAGGGACTGAATTGGCACATTGCCAAACTCCTTTTCTTAACCTACCCCCCCCCTCATCCTCACCGCCTTTCCCCTTTTCCCTTAACCGATTCCCCCCTCTTCACCCCTCGGTCCCTCCTCTCTGCTCCATCTCTCAACCGACTCTTTCCCCCTCTCACACGACGAGTGCTTGCACGGTAGTCACCCTCTCCGGCAACT
>BJCO01634516.1:0-18690 GCA_018326465.1 Flaveria floridana
CAAAGTCTGAAGACATCAGCTGAAGTACAAAGTCTGAAGACATCAGCTGAAGTACAAAGACTGAAGATAACAACTGAAGACATCAGCTGATGACAATAACTGAAGACATTAGTTGATGACAACAACTGAAGTTCAAGTCTGAAGTCAAGTACTGAAGCCTTTAGAGTTTGTCACAACAGCTGAAGAAGTATTCTTCAGTTGTTGTGATGGTTTCCTTTCAGTCTTTTATTTTCAGTAGTTTCTTTTCTGTTTCAGTACTTTGTAAAACGTCTGAAGAGCATGTTCTTCAGACGTTGTAGTTTTAGTAGTTTTATTTCAGTAGTTGTAGTGTTAGTTAACACTTGTCTTTTTGTAAGAAGATGTCAGCTGTTAGACATCATCAGTGATTTAGTCTACTTTCAGTAGTTTGTTGTAATAACGGTTTGATGTCACTGTCAAGTGACATCAGTTGACGTCATCTTTCCTATAAAAGGAAAGATGACCTAATTGTAAATGTGCCGAAGCGTGTGATTGAATGAAATACACCTTTTTGCAGAAATTCTCTCTCTCTCTCTATAACCTACTGTTTCATTGCTATTTCTCTTGTGTTCTTGCTTGAATTTGTCTAATTCCTGTGCTAATTCCTCTGCAAATCCAATCTAATTAATTAAACTAGATGCTGAGATCCTTTCAAATCCTAAAAGCAGATCTGATGGTGAGATTAAGCCTCCTAAAAATTCAAGCAAATCAGAAAAGGTTTCAACAAAAACTAAAGGTCAAGCAATAGCATCTCCATCAATTAAAGTGAAATCACCCAAAATTCAAACACTAGGAGTGAAAATTGAACTGAGCTCACCATAGAAGTCAAAACAAGGAATCGATTTTGACATTATCAACAAAGAGGATGTTGATCAATTTGATAAAGAGGTGAGAAAAACTCAAAAGAAGCAAAGAAATCCTTTAAACAAACAACATAATAGAGTTGTGAAACAATCTACTGAGATAAAAAAGATTGAACTTGATTCTTCATCAAAATCAAAACAATAGTTAAAAATAAAATCAGTTAAACATAATGAAGCTTCATCCTCTAAAACAAAGATCAAACAAATGTACCGTGAAAATTGTGACATGTCTAATCACAGCATAGATGAGTGTTATTTCATTCAATACTGCTCAATCTATTATGAATCCAAGGATCATCAGGGAATTATCAGTTTAATTGAAGACAAACAATGATTGCGAAATTATCACTGATTGTTGTTTGATTAATTGATTGATGCAGAATAGTTTGCAAAAAACAAGCAATGAAAGACAAATCAAACTAATGAAAAGTAGATGAATATAAGATGAAGAATAACACAAATATTTCAAAATTTTTCCATTTATGTTTGAATAATGACTACAAGAAACAAACAATGAATGCTATTGTTATTTCTAGGGTTCTAATTCTATTTTGATGCATGTATTGTTGTGAGATTGTTTGCGGCAGCTAGGATTTAATCGTAATAATTCGTAGCTGTCGATCATGATCTATTACCTAAAAGTGTGTACCTAAGCCTCGTATTTATAGGCTTAGATATTTACTGTTTGGTTAACAGTAACTTTCTTAATGACATAAGAAAATTACTCAGAGAATTTCTTGATGTGACGTTCTCTGACTAAAGTGAAGTCATACACAGGAGCTGACTTATGACATCACTTTAGTGCATCACCTGTTGACTTCATGTACTTGGTTTACATGCAAGTATATTGGTCTTCCGCAGGAGCTTTGTCTTTCATAAGTGATTGCTCTTCCACAGATGTTGGTCTTCCATAGGAGTTCTAGTTGCTTTGTTATTCAATTGTTATAAAGCTTCCGTAGGAGTTCCATAGAGGCCATACTTGTATTATGCAAGAAGATCTACGAACGAACAATTTGTTCATTCGTAGATATTGTTCAACACTTAGTCAATTCAAGAAATTAACTAAGCCTAATGCTTTTCCTTCAAACATACGTATAGAGCAACATGTAATAAAAGGGTTAACCTATAAATGTATATTGCATACAAAAGAGAAAAGATGTACAAGATTTATTAAAGGGATTGATTAAAGAACTAAACCTATACAAAAGTTCCAATCATAACAATACTCCCCCTTAGGTTTAGCTTCTTCTAATAAATTCCTTAAACTTTGTATCTCTTTTACTCTTAACACCATCTTTTTATTGAAGAAAGATACAACTTCGTTTTGATTATCGTTTTTATACGTGATCTCTATTCGTCTCATCATGTTCAAGGTATTATACTTGATTCCTAAAATATCTTCTTCTATTGTTAAAGTTTCAAAAACATTGTTGTGGTTAACAACTTCTAATTCATCTTTTTTAGATATTCTCAATTTTGTAATAGATGGGATTTTAAATCGCATAAGCTGGCCAACCTCAAATTTTCTTCTTTTATTGGCTGTGGCATTCAGCTCATTCATTACAATCATGTGCACATGAAAACATAAATCATTCTGTGCCTATTCATTATTGATCCTTGGAAAGAGTTTATCATATGGATAAGCAATGTAGCTTGGATGTAAGAGTTTGATTTCCAAAGGATCAAAAATCCTAATACTTTTAGTATCATTCTTATCTTTTGTTCTTGTAAATACAAGCTCCTTAGTTTTCTCAACATATCTCCATTGACTGATGGGATGTGTGAATTGGTTTCCTTCAAAGCTTTTAGTTGAAGAAGTTCTCTTGTTGGCATGACCAACCCTTATTAAGAATTCATCTTCTATAGAGTGTGAGGAGCTGGAAAGTGAGTTTCTCTGCCTTTCTTTTCTTTTTTATGCTTCTCATCTTCTCTTCCTGCTTCTTTAAGGATATCATCCTTGTATTTTGATAATAACTTTCTAACCAGCCTAGAGAAAACTCTTCCTCTTGGATGTATTGGATAGTTAGTGATTGGTAAGCTCTGAAGTTGTTTGATGTCAGCATCTGAGAGTGAAATGACTAATTCAATCAGAGGAAAGTGTTGAATCATTGATTACATTTTTATGATTGCACAATCCTACTCAGCATCATATTTTGCAAGAAATTTTTTGATATTCTTCATCTGACTTGGGAGTTATGATGTGATCGAAGAGTTGAAAATGTGTGGATTTATGCTCAACAACTTCTCTCACTATTGTTCGAAGAGGTCACACTTTTCCTGGAATGACCTCCCTAGGTTCTTTGATCATTTTCTCCTTACCCTTGTGCATATCTTTCCTCTCTACAATAATGGGCTCAGAAGGAGTTGATTGATGGGCATGACGTAGATTGGGAGCTTCTGTTCTGAATCTAACTGCAATCTTTAGCTCAATCTTCATCATGTACACCATCATTTGTCTCAGCTCTTTTACAGATCTGTCTCTTAGCTCAAAGATTTTATGGTTGTGATTTTACGACCAACAAATTATGTTGTTTCTGTTTAACTTTTTGGTGTCATAATAACCTAATTCCTTTTTTAGCTTTTCTATTGCTTGGAAGTGGATGAAGGTATCATAGTTGCATCCTGGAATAATTAGTCTAGCCACAATGAAATATTTGATGGCTTGCTTCATTTCATTAAAGTTCATCCTCTTTACCAAGCCATATGAAAACCCTTTGTTAATGAGGTCCATGAATATGGTAGATACGGGTCTCTCTTTGCGGATGTCTTGTGTGGGGAGTAGCTCATCAGATGCTTTTGTTTTATCATTCTTGGGAGTTTCTTCTCTAGTTAACTACTCCCACTTAACATCACTTTCATCATTGGGGTCAATTGGCTTTGATGTTGATACTTCAGCTGATGGGGTATGCCCAGGGGAGATTGTTTTGGTTCTCTTTGGTGAGTCTTGCACCACTATGACTTCTTTTTCAATCTTACCCCAGTACTTTCTCTTTCTGTTATACTGGATGATTGGTGCCTTTTGTTGAGATGAGATAGCTTTTGATGTTATTTGTGGTTTTGCTTCTTGAGATGCTTGTTGAGTAGCTTGAACAGATTCAAGTTCGCTAATTCTTTTTTCTTCAAACTCTCAATTTCATCATCTTTTGCTTTCAGGAGCTCAGCTTGTTTAGAAATGGTGATTTTGGCCTTGTTAATTTTGATAAAACTCATCTCCTTATCAGTTTTCTCTTTCTCCACAGATTCTTTTAACTCTCACACCAATTTATTTAGGGAATCAATAACTTCATGATCTGTTTGAGCATCCTCTCTCAGTCTTCTGATTGAGCCTTCTTGTAGAGTTATAAGTGCATCCTTTTCTTTTTGAACTCCCTTTAGTTCTATCAGTCTTTCTCATCTTTTATTTGATTATATGATTAATTTGTTGTATTCAGCCGAAAGAAAGCTTTTACTAACATCAATTTTATCTTCATTTAAATATCTTCCTAATAAGTTAGGACATCAACAAACTTTTCTTTAGTCTGAGTCACTTGTTCAACCTCCTGATCTTGATCTTTTTCAACTTCCAAGCACACTTTTTCAGTTTCGCCATCATGTACATCATCAAGATCTTCTTCAAAATTGATAACTTTAGTTGGAGTAGTGCCATCAGATGTTGAATTGGATTCAACAACTAGGGAAATAGTGATTTGAAGTTGTTCTTGTTATGGATAAGGCTGAAAGGGGGAAATTGGTTATGTAGCTATAGGGCCTTGAGATGTTTTAGGTGAAGAGAGTGAAATTGGTTGAGTGTGTTCACTAGCTGGTGAAACTGGTTCAGTTCGAGCAGTGTTTATGGAGGTTGGTAATTGAATAGGAGTGTTGGGTTGTGTATGATCACTTTATGGTGATAATGGTAGTGCAGGAGATAGAATTATCTCATGATGTAGGGGTGATGATGGTTGATTTATCATGGGAGATTGAGATGAAGACTATATAGCTTGATCAGCTGATACAGGGGATGCTTCACCTTGTTCTTCTTGTTCTTGTTGTTCTATGAAGATCAACTCTTGCGGTATATCAACATTCTCATCCAGAACATGAGCAAACATCCTACTTCAGCTCTTTCATACTTTCCACTTATCTTGTTCAGCACAGAAATTCCCAAATGTGCTTGATAAAACACAACACCTCCCTTTTCTATATACGGTATAGAATCATTGATGATGAGTTGAACAAATCTTTGGAACATGTACATCTTCTCAGCTTTCTGTACTTTAATCTGATCACATAGACAACCAAGAATGTACTTTGAGTAGTTATAAGTTCTCCCTTCAAAAACTCCAATGATCCCTAAAGATATATGCCTTGAGAATAGATCCTATCCACACTTCCAGTTTGACATACATCTTAAACAAGTATGATAAAGGAATCTATATGGCCTGCATAATCTCCCTTTTTTGATTTCACCATTTTGGTAGTCACTATCATATCCCATCAGGTCAAATACCTTCTAAATGCACTCATGATCGAATACATCAGGGTGACCTACTTCTTGTTCTTCGAACTCCAATACTCTTCTGATTGTCTATTCATCTATTCTTATAACTTCATGTCTGATAGATGCATATATCACTCGTTCATCATTCTCCTCTACTACCCTTGGTGTATTCCAAAAATCTATCACATTGCTTTGATAGATTACTAGGTCAGTAGTTAGGGCGTAAAATAATCTCAATCTGCGTAGATGTCGAATAATTTCTATGCATCCTTCAGTGACAAGCTCACCAGGATTAAGAAAGACACATAAATTGTGCTGTTTTGCAAATCAATTAGCCTTCTGCAATACACAAGCATATCAGGAAACAATGATTTAATGATTTTGACTTGAAATCGAGATCTTTAAAATTTTAATGATTTTAAGAGTTTCGATGACGTTTTAGAATCTTACAGTGATTTTGATGCACAATGAAAGATTTACCTCAATGATAATGTTTTTATGATGAAATGCAATCGAGATTTGTTTGTTATTTCTTGTTATGAGAGGGTATTTTGAGTGTTTGATGATTGAAGACGGAGGGTTTAAGAGTTTTTCACTGATTAGGTCTGAAAATGATTATGAGAAATTGAATAGAAATGAAAATGGTCAAGTCTATTTATATCCTCAGAATATTATTTAAATCTTATTTATGATGTATGACCCTCAAACCCTAATTACCCTCCTAAAATAATTTGTTCTTCCGAAGAAAATTTAATCTTCCGCAGGAAGTTAATTCGTCCATAGATCTTATGCGGAAGAAAAATTTTAATATATCTTCTCCACCAAATCTAAGGAAGTATAATATACTTGTCCATACTGTTGGGTCTGAAAAGGATAGTCTATATTATTCAAAACAGTCAAAGTCAACAAAAGGCAATGTCATGGTCAAAGTCATCGGAAAAGTCAAACAGACGCGGTCGAGACGAAGAACCGAGATGAGACGTTAAAGATACATTAGACTAGGAGTTTGATTGTTAATAAATATATTTTGTGTCATCAAAATATATTTAATCTTGTTTTATTTATTTTTATGTTTTATTTGTATTTTTCCTAATTAGTTCAAGTCTAGGGGTTTAATGTGTCATTAGTAAGTATTATATTCATTATAAATAGTTAAGTTGTAGTTAGGGTTTTGGGTGAAGGGAGCTGGAATAAGACAATTGATTTGAGGGTTTCCACTTTGTAATATCAGATTCAAATCATCAGGGATCAAACAAGGGTTTTCATAAGTGTTCATGAGGTGTTCTTTATTGTTCATCTCTATTTTATAGTGTTTGATCTATATTGTTCATAATTATCATTGATATTTGTGTTCTCAGTGGGATTTGTTTATATTTATTAATCAATTGCACTGTTATATCGATCAAGAGGACCAACAATATGGTGTCAGAGCCATTGTGCTCTTGATTATTCGAGTTTTGTTTGGTTTCAAGTTCAAGTCACTGTTCCATTCATTTTCGATCTGATCCGCATGTTTCGGATATGGAAATTGATGGGGATTGCTCGATTTTAGTGTGGGAAGCTATTGGAATGATCAGATCCCAAATCCATTAAGATTTGGATGAGTTTGAGTTGATTTCGTGCTGAAAAAGGCTGTTCAGGTACGTTGGATGAATTTACAACTCATACAACGAAATTACAGCTTCAACCAGCGAAACTAGTTTCGCCTAGAGAAACTAAGGTTCCTTCAGCCAAACTAACCAATTCTTGCTTTTTGGATCTTGTTTCTTCATCCTAGCAAAAGTACATACATTAAATGAAAGTTAATAGTGTTAGTGTGACAAACCCAGCAAAATTACTGTCAAATTAATTTCTGAACAAAAGTTCAACTAGTTTCGGGAGAAACTATCCAGCGAAACTAGCATCTATGTGCCATTGCTGGGCGAAACTGATGTAGAAATTACCAGCGAATTTAGAGCGAAAGTGCCAGCTTGACCCCAGTTGCTTAGACACCGTTCAGTTGACATTTTCTCCAGGGGAGAAACAATTTATAAAAAATTGTCTTTTTCAGAAGTCTTTAGTTCCTTTAAATATAATAATCTAATATTGGCACAAAGTCAGATCGATTCTTTTGCTGCCATGAAAGATGAAAGATATCTGAATTTATTGATTGATTTCTGATGGTGGCAAGAAATCTTAAGATATATGATGACGAGCTAGGGAACCATGAGCAAGTCACAAAACTTTTGGACTCTCTTCTTCCACAGTGGAGTCCACAACTTAGATTGTTAAAGCAGGAAGAAATTTTGCTGACTATAAACTTTTGGATGTTATCAACAAGCTGAAGTCATTTGAATTAGATATGAAAAGAAGAGAGTAAAATCAATGCATGGATGAGGATTCTTTTGAGGATTTTGATCCTTTCAAAGTATTAAAGTGTGATACTAAAGATGAGAGTGTAGGTGAAGTTGGTGCCTGTTCAAACTTGTATAAAGTTCAGAAGCAACAGGATAATGAAACAGATGAAGTGAAGCTGGAGATTCAGGATGAAGGAAAGTCGGAGGGAGATGAAGCTGAGTAAGCTAAGAAGAAAGCTGCTGAGGAGGAAGTGTACAGAAGGAACACACCTATTTGTCCATGTGAAAAAGCACTTGCTGTGGAAAAGATAGTTATAGGACTCCCCTATCAGATAGTTCAAGACATGTGTTCTCCTCCCTGCAAAATTCGTCTATTCGGTGTTTATAAAGCTAATAGGTTATTGATAGAAAATGGAAAAGAGTTCAATCAATAAACAAAGGACTTAAAAAGAATGAGTCCAAATATTTTATCAAACTAAGAGAAGCTTTACAAGAAAATGAACTTCTAAAAAGAAATCTTTTTGAAAAGAATGTCGAGATTAATGTTTTGGGTGAATGAGTCACATTAGTAGAATTTGAGACTAGCAAGCTTAAAACTAAACTTCATAAATGGATGACATCAGGGATGAAATAGTGATAACTATTTTGTGAGCAAAGGGGAGAAAGAATCAAAACGGGTGTGGGATGTGGTGAAACTTCATTTGTTTATCCTCCTCCAAGCACTCATTGTTAGTCTCCTCTTCCTCAACCTCATCCATCTAATGATTTGATTGAAGCTGCAAATACTAACAGTTTACATGCAGGTTTAAGCTGCGTTAATCATAAAGAGATTCGAGATGAATATGATTTTTCTGCCGGTTTAGGGCTCATCAAGCATGGATCTGATTTGCAAAATGATAATCCTACCTCTGAAGCTTCAAAACCAGTATCAATTATTTCCCGTAACTTCTTTAACAAATTCAAGACAGGTAACATCTCTTCTTTTGTTCTTGTCAAGTTTGTCAAAGAAGGAACAACTGTGCAATCATCAAGCTATCAGAACTCAACAACCCAAACCGACACAACAAGAGTTATCAACCAAGATCCATTGGAAGCTGACTTGTGTATATAAGACTGAACAAACTTTGATGATGAATTAAAGATCATCAAGTCACCTAAAGTTAACAAGTGTCAAATGCTTCTAAAATACGAATCAAGACCTATACGGATCTCATCTTCGATTGTTAAACACACCAGCAATTCCTCAAAAGCTTAGCAGAAGCACTCACTATCTTCGTCCGCTATCCATCATGATCTTCACAAATCTACTTCTAAGTATAATAAGTCACCAATCATATAATAGGGATCTAAGAAGAATGTTTGGGTCTCAGCTCACGGAACATCACACATCAAATCACTGCCCAGATCAAAATCCACATTGACAAAGCCTCAAAAGGTTCAATTTCCTGATATCCAAAAGAAGAAGCTTCAAGGTTGTCAACAAGCTGCAACAACCTCAAAGCAGGTGCCACCCACTCCTATTATCCACATGACTACAAAGAACCAAAAGCCTTTCAAGGCTTGCTTTAGATGTGGAAAAGAAGGTCATGTGCTAAAGAAGTGCCCTCAGGTTCAAAGGGAAGTTTTGGGAGGTAAAGACAACACAGGTTGCTTCTCGGGTTCAAAAGGTAAAAAGCATATATCTATGAATAGTTGGATAAAGAACAATCTATCCAAACCATTTCATATGAAGCCGGTTTCACATGATTCAAAGATGAAAAAGAACAATGTTTTTTAAAATAAAAGCTCTGCCTTTGGGTCTTAAAAAGGAAATGATTTCCAAATTCAACTCTTAGAAATCAAAAGTAATTGAAAAAAACAAATTTGGAAACTAAAACAAAAGGAAATGGATAAAGAGATAAATGATCTTTCAAAAGAGTGTGTGCTTAAATTCTATACACTGACAAAAAAGGAACTCCCAGAACCATGATAGCATGGATCTCTCTCTCTAATTAATCAGTTTATGAGTGTAGGAACAATTCAGGAGGCCTATTAGTAATCCGGTTTACTGACTGAGATTGTTCCTAATTTTAATTTGAGATGGAACAAACAGGTTATGGTTATGGTATCTCATCCACGTTTTGGATTCTTATCTACCATTCACAATCACTGCATTTTTTTGGTATTTCATTTCTCATGTTTTTGCTAGTATAATTTGGAAGACTTTCTTTAGTAAAATTCTATTTTCATTTCGGTTTATTATATACTTATAAAAAAAAGAGAAAAATCTTTTTTTTGTGTTGTGGCAGTGAAAAGGAAATTTAGGGGGAGAATAAAGATTTGACGGGAACTAAGAACTTGGTTTGTGATGACTGAGAATTGATAGTATGTCTTCTTGGTATGCTTATTTACATGACTTGTACTTTCTGAGAAATGATAGTAACTGATGTAGATGTCTGTATCACTTAAAATTCTAAAATCTGTAAAAGACAGTTTCATTATATGATATGCTTGGTAGGCTCAGCCTGAAAACAAAGTAAACAATGATTCTGTTGCTCAACTAAAGCTTTAGAACTAGGTGATAAGGATTATTCTCATGACATCTCGGCCTACACAACGACGCTAAGCCTTGTTGAAAATTTGTTGAGAGTTTCAAATATCTATTCTGATTTCTCTAAAATCGCTAATCACCCTTACCCGAACCCTGAATTGAGCACCTAGTTAGCAATAACAAACTGCTTCTAGTTATGCTTTTCAAAAAAGCCTCTGTTTTTGAGTCACTTGTGACTTTGTTAGAATGCATATTAATTAATAATTTCTTGTGCTTATCTCATCTACTATGCGTGAACATTGACCTGGAGCGGTGGAACTTCTCTGTTATACGTGAGTATAGACCTAAAGTTTCACCAGCACACTTTAATGATCAACTCCTTTGTTATACGTAAGTATAGACCTGAAGCTCTCATCATTTGTTCCCCAAATAAAGGCACAGTGATTCTTAAATTAAGATCATTGTTGAAAACTTAAAAGAAAATCAAACAGAGTTAATCATATTACTCAATAAGCCCTGATGATGGGATAAGTTCTTTGCTAAATGTCTATGGGAATCAAATCACTTGAGCTTCTCTAATTGAATCTAAAACATGATAAAATCAGTTGCAGATCACCTGTTGAAAAGGATAAGGCATGGGTTTAAAATTGGACAAATATATAAATAATCAATTTTGAAATGTCTTGGCTATCAAAAAGTAAAAATTGTGATTAAACTCTGCATCAGTGTGATCTAACTAACTTGTCGATGTTTAATTATATCTTTGTGCTTTAGTACACCTTGAGAATATGATCTCATGATTAAATCAATTCTTGGTTCTAAAATTATCAAAACAAATATTATTATTAGGTTAAAGTCTTATGATTAGATTTTATTAGTATTAAATTTCTTCTTTAGTTTTTCAAATTATTTTCCAAGTCTGGCATATTGTCCTATTGAAACGCTCTCATATTTTTCATGCATTTCACGGGAATTTGCAAACACAAACAAACATGGTTTTGCTTTTTTATATTCACAGATAAACAAGGTTTTATTTGTATAGTTGAAATGATCTAACGAGAAATGTGTAGAATGTGTTTGTGATTCTGTTACAGATTTTTGCTGCAAATGATGCCTATCATTAGCTGAGCAAAGTACCTAACTAGAGAACCTGTTCTTCAAGTTTGGAGAAGATACCGGGCTATGATTCCTCCTCCTACATCTTCTAAAGAATTCATGTATTGAGAGTTGGAAAAGTTGTTCCTGATCATTCCTAAACGATGCACACGAAGAGAAGGAGCATACCAAAAGGAGGAGCATGTGACATGAAAGATCTTTAGCAATAGATTATCAATCTAGGGGGACATTGAAGATCATTTTTGTTTGACATATCAGAGTTGAAGATGACACAAGATGTTGATAATGGTAGACTAAGGTGGAGTATTGTTGGGTCTGAATAGGATAGTCTATATTATCAACACAATCAAAGTAAACAAAAGTCAACGTCACGGTAAAAGTCATCGGAAAAGTCAAATCGACGCGTACGAGACGAAGAACCGAGGCAAGACGTTGAAGATATATTAGACTAGGAGTTTTATTGTTAATAAATATATTGTGTCAACAAAATATATTTAATCTTGTTTAAGTTTTATTTGTATTTTCCCTAATTACTTCAAGTCTAGGGCTTAATATGTCGTTATTGAATATTATATTCACTATAAATAGTTAAGTTGTAATTAGGGT
This sequence comes from Flaveria floridana, assembly GCA_018326465.1. NCBI lineage: Eukaryota > Viridiplantae > Streptophyta > Magnoliopsida > Asterales > Asteraceae > Flaveria > Flaveria floridana. Next base: position 11,947 of record BJCO01634516.1, read on the forward strand.
TTTGGGCGAAGGGAGTTTGAATAAGCCAATTGATTTAAGGGTTTCCACTTTGTAATATCAGATTCAAATAATCAAAGATCAAACATGTTTTTGATAAGTGTTGATGAGGTGTTCATCATTGTTCTCCTCTATTTTATATTGTTTGATCTATATTGTTCATAATTATCATTGATATTTGTGTTCTCAGTGGAATTTGTTTATGTTTATTAATCAATTGCACTGTTATATCAATCAAGAGGACTAACACATAGGTTACCAATCTTATGGAAAGAAATTATACTTATTAAAATGTGAACACATCCTTAGTTTACCAATCAAAGGAAGGACAAATTTTAACTTTGTTAAATTTTACACTGTAGCAGCGGATGAAAAGTAACATTACACTGTAACTTCTGCAGAAGGATAAAGAGTTATTCTCTTTGATGTATTATTCTAATATATTATTAGATCATGTATTGCTGTTGGATCTTGTTAACTTTGATCCATGGTGATTATGCAAAAGTTTCACATGACAGATATCCAACAGCTAGAATGGTTGCTTAAGTTTTAATTTTCTTCCTTCATGTTGATAAACTCATCTTTTATGCTAATTTATTACTACTCCCCATATGTTTGTACTTAATAATGGATTTTAGCATAAATTTAATTAGAGAATAGCATGAAAAACACTTTTCTATCCAACAAAGATAAAAATAAAATTATTTTTGTATTTTCAATATTTGCAAAAATGAAACTTATTTACAAGCATATGAAACATATCTTGGGATCATACTATAACACTAAGAACCTTTCTTATGCATTTTAGAATATAAATAGTAGACATAGATCTAGTGTTGATTGCATGTATTATGTGCCACATAAATTCAAACAAGGGTATATGTTCAACTTAGGCATGCAGCTTATCATGTTTTGGTATTCTTAAAGATGGAGAAATATGGACTCTACTTTAATTCATATTAGAGTTTGTCCTCCAGTTGTGAATCAGTTTATCACTATTTTTAACACTTTTAGAATATGCTTGAACTCATAACTCTTATCTTAAGATTTCTTTGAAATCTTATGAATGTTGATGTTATGCTCTTTAATTTAATATATAGATGATCACATCAAATTGTTTTTAGAGCTGTTCCCTTTTGGAACTTATTGGCTGATTATCATCTGGTCACCAGGTCATTGCTTTCGCAAATCCGCAAAGCAGAGATGCCTTTAACGGAGGTGTTTACTCATATAAAATAGAGGGATGATAAGCATCAGTATCAGATCACCAGGTCATTGCTCACGCAAAGCAGAGGTGCTGATGTATATGATAATTAAAGATGGTGTCTATAAAGTGACAGACATAAATTGTTTTTTTATGACTAATAAGAGCACATCAGGATAAGACATACTTGCTTGATCCTTAAATTGGAATTTTCCACAGTTTCCAATCTTGACATTATGTTAAGCATGCACTTGTTTATGTTCTACTCAAGTTGAACCTACTCAAATATCATTTCACTTCTGACCACTCTTTATTATAAGTTTAAATTAGGAAAGTAAATTAAAGAATAGTGTACTATCATTTCCTAAAATATGAATGCTATAACAAGAAATCAACTTAACAGAACAATGTTTTTTGTATTTTTTGTATATTTTATTTTTAGGGATTTTCTTAGTAATAGAATTTTAAGGACGGATCATGTTTTTCTTTGTTATGATGATTAATCAAGGTTGATCATCCCTAAAGACTCAGTTAAGAAATTAAATCTTACTAAATCAAAGGCTTTAGTAAACAGATCAACGAGCTGATCCTTTGTATCTACTTAGATCAACTTGATCAAACCTTTTTCTGATCAATCTCTCGAAAAATGGTATCTGATTTCTATGCGTTTTGTTTTGCTATGTTGCACTGGATTAGCAGTGATAAACATAGCAGCTGAGTTATCAATATGAATTGATGTGTGAAGAAAAATGTACCCATAGTAAAGTTGGTTTTGCAACCATAAAACTTGAGAAGAACTAGCTGAAGCAGCTATGTACTCAGCTTCAGCTTCAGCTATGGATACTGAAACGTTTGTTTGTTTCATGCACTACCAAGACACAAGCCTACATCCTAACAATTGAAATCCACCTGTTCTGGATTTTCTATTATTGTTACACCCTCAAAAATCACTATCTGAATAGGAGTAGAGGTTGAATTATCCTTTTTTAGGATACAAAAGTCCAAGTGTTGGTTTCTCTTTAAGATATCTAAATATCCTCTTCACAACATTCATATGTGATTCCTTTGGATCAGATTGGTATGTTAGACAAACACAAACAGCAAACATAATATCAGGTCTGCTTGCAGTTAAGTACATTAATGATCCCATAATTGATCTATATAATCTTTGATCTACATACTTCCCTTTAGGATTAGGTACAATCTTATCTATAGTAGATGTTGGTGTTTTGCATGAAGATGTATCAGCAAGAGAGTATTACATTAGTATTTGATGGATATACTTTTCTTGGTCGATGAATATGACATATGGTTTCTGATGAACTTGTAATCTAAGGAAGAATATTAATTCTTCTATAGAGCTCATCTGAAACACAGATTTCATCAATGCTTCAACTCTTCACAAAGTCTCTTGCTTGTTGATCCAAATATAATATCATCCACATATTTGAACCACCAAGAGATCTTTATGTTCATGCTTAAGGATAAGAGTCTGATCTATTGTCCCTCTCTTGTTTCCATGCTTCAGCAGGAAGGATGATAATGTATCATACCACTTCCTTTAAGAGTGATGAAGTCCATACAAAGCTTTATCAAGCTTGTATACCCCGTGAAGGTAATCAGGATCTTTAAAGCCTAGAGGTTGAGCAACATTTACCTCTTCATCAATTTTACCATATAAGAAAGCACATTTTACATCCATTTGGTAAACAGTGAATTTCTTGTATGAAGCATAGGCTAGAAAGACTCCGATTACTTCATCCTTTGCAACGGTGAAAAGACATCATCATAGTCTATTCCTTCTTCTTGAGTATAGCCTTGCGCTATTAGCCTTGATTTGTTTGTTACAATGATTCCTCTGTCATCTAGCTTGTTTTTGAAAATCCAACTTTTACCAATTGGATATTGGCCTTCAGGCAGATGAACTAGAATCTAGACTTTCTGCTTTCTGAATTTTTGAAGCTCCTCTTGCATGGCTTCAATCCAGCTATTGTCCTTAAGTGCAGATGTAATATTGGATGGAACCACTTTAGATAGAAAATAGTAGAAGAGACAAATGTTGGTTGTTCTCCCTTGACTTCTTGTGGTTCTTACATCAAGATCACCAATTATGTTTTCAATTGGATTATATTATGAATTTTGGTTGCAGGCAATGTTTCAACTGGAATGAAAGTTTCCAAGTTGGCTATGTGTAGTGATGAAGATTGATCCAGCTTTGATGAAGAATTAACGAAGTAGTCAAATTCTTTATCATGGTTTCTGATGCTGAATGGTATCCATCTTCTTGATTTTGTACTTTAGCAGATGGAGGTTAAACTTCTATAGGTGTTACAGGAACATCTCCGGATGTAGGTGTTGGTTCTTCTGATGCTGTTAATGGATGTGGACTTTGTACTAATGGATTTGGAACTTTAGTTAAAGGAATTCTAGTTTCTCCGGATATAGATGGAACATATACGGATGAAGGAACTTCTCCAGATGCAGTATCAACTTCTACAAAGGTTGAAGTTGAATTTCCATTGGTCTATCCATTACTTGATTGTGGTGCAGGGCCATGATCTGCACCACTTGAAGTGTGTGAATGGGGTCTTGGTGGATCCACAGTTAGTGGCACTCCACTTATTGTTCATGGTACATAAGGATAACATGTATCCATAGAACCTGTAATATTAAAACAACTAGAATTAAATGAATTTATGAAAGCATCTATGTGAAATAACCATGATGAACCTATTACTGATACGGTAAATGAGGTTTCCTCAAAAGATACATTAGGTGTTTCTTCCATAATGTTTTATTGTGGAATATAAACTCTATATGATTTGGATGTTGCTGAATAACCAATAAACAAACCATCATAGGATTCTTCTGAAAACTCTTCTAATTGTTCCTTGGTGTTTAACATAGATACATGACACCCAAAAGCTCTAAGATAGCCTATAAAAGGTTTTCTTTTAAATAAAAGCTCATAAAGTGTTTTGTCATATTATTTAACAATTAATGTTCTGTTTTGAACAGTGCAAGTTGTATTCACTTCTTCAGCCTAAAAGGTAATAGGCAGATGTGAGTCAGCTAGCATTATTCCAGCTGCTTCAATGAGAGTTCTTGCTACACTGAACTATCTTCTTATTCCTTTATTCTTGCAAAAAAGTATCTAGAACACAGTTAACAAATTTAGACCCATTATCACTTCTGAAAATTTTGACATTTAAATCAAGTTGATTTTAAAGTTTAGTGATGAACTCTATTAGTGTTCCTAATGTTTCACTTTTATGTATTAAAAAAAGACCCATGTCAACCTAGTTAAAACATCAACAATCACCAAACAATATTGCCTTTTACCAATGCTCATCACATTGGTTGGACAAAAAAATCCATGTGAAGTAATTTGAGTGGTGTTGTATTTATGTTAATTGTTTTGGATTTATGAGTCACCTTATGTTGTTTTCCTTTGTAACATGAAAAAATGAGTAAAACAATGGAATTCTTTCTTAGGAAGGCCAATGACTAAGTTAGTTTTGGCTAGCCTGTTCATGTTCTTCATGTTACAACGAACTAGCCTTCTATGCCATAGTTGAGATTTATTTTCTAATGACTTAGACATCAGGCATGTTTCATTTGATGTTAGAGAGGTGTTGTTCATGTCCAAAACATATGTATTGCCTTTTCTTGGTACTTTAAGAAGAATGTAGTCTTCAGGGATTTGCAAACCTGGTTTAAGAATGTAACAATGAGTGTTATCAAATAAAATGATATAGTAAAGATCATGTATAGGTTGGACTCACCTTAGATTAGTTTTTGTATATATTTCTGTGTAATAGGATTAATGTTAGTTTACTTTTGTAAGTTGTTTTGTTTAGTTTATTTCATTTTGTAGGCCAGCGAAACTATGAGCGAAACTCAGTCAGCTGTTAGTTTTCCTGACAAAACTTCTAATTCTGTCGGGCGAAACTATAGTTTTGGTAGCACAGTTTTGCAGTCAGCAAAATTGTTAGCGAAACTAAGACTGCTATATATAAAAATGATCTTGCTCATTGTTGAGCATCCTTGCAAAAAAACCTAATCGAGTACTTGTGTTGCAAGTGCCTTTTGTAAGCTGTTTCTCACTGATTATATTGAGCTTATCTTATCTTGATTGTATTGTTGCTTAATGGGTCATATTTGAATACATTTTGATCTTTATTGTTCATATAAATCATTATGTGTGTTGTTATTTCTGGTATTGAACGATTCAAACCTTAATCTGTACTGAAAATCGATCATAAGGACCAACAAAATAGTATCAGAGCCTTAGTGCTCTTGATTGTTTGAGGTTTTTGGTTGTTTTTGTTCAATACCACTATTTCTTCAATTCTAGATCAAATTTGAGTGTTTTTTATATGGAAGTTGATTGAATTTTGCTTGTTTTTGGTTGGAAAAGATCTGTGAATCATTAGATCTCAAATTCATTAAGATTTGGGTGATTTCAGGTTTTTTTTGGGGTTTAAAGGGTTTTTAGATTCTCCCAGAAAAAGTAGAGTTCTTTCAGCGAAACTGTTGGTACACATATCCCTAGTTCTAGTTCTAGTGTGCTTAAATGTAAATGAATTTCATTTTGTTATGCTGATGTAATCGTTTGATATTTGTAATGAAAACTCTTGATTGAATGAGTGTGTGTTATTGAATGTATATAAATGAAATACAATATGTTGTTGATGCTTATAATGTTTAATGTTTCATTGTTTATTGTATGATAACACATATTGAACTGACTATATAGGTTTGTGAAATATATGAAGTTCTCATGCAAATGGACCATGCTAATGGACCATACGCATGAACAACTTCATGCGAATGACTCAGTCGCGTGACTGAACCAGGAGACTGGATCAGTCGCATGATTGTAACATGAGATTGGCTCAGTCGCACGACTGAACACTCAGTCGTACGAATGGATCAATCGCATGACTCAATCGCACGACTGAACCATACTTGTGGTTCTGTCTCCCGAATGAGAAACACTAACCTATAATACCGCTTAAATCGTGGAAAACGTAACACTTCGAATAGATACGTACCTAGCCGTCCAGAGACCTCTAAGAACCTGTTCCAAGTTCATAGATCGCACTAGATCGATTACCAATCATTCTTAACATTTAGATTCAATCTACAATTGATTCTACGTGCGTTCTCACTGATTGGATCGCTAATCAAATAGGATTCCGTATTATTTGATTCGGTATACGCGTTTATCAGATAGTAATTCATTCAATACACGATCCCTAACAAGTGTATCAGAGCTTTGGATCTTGATTTACGTGTGATTCAATCGTTCTTGATATAAAAATTGTGTTTTTTCACTAAAAACATAAATCTTTTGTGTCAAACGGTGTTTTAGACGTCTCCAGTTCGTAAATTTCACTTTTTCCGGCATACGGCAAGTAGGGTTAGTGAAAATTTGTGTTTTTGCGTCCAAAATACATTAAACCTTTGAATTTTCAACATACAGCAGCTTCAGTCACCTGATTGACTCAATCGCACGACTGAGTTCATACGCATCCCTC
>BJCO01634518.1:0-14576 GCA_018326465.1 Flaveria floridana
CATCAGCAAATAGTCTATCTGCGTGTGTCTCCCGCCACTGCTAAACGTGATTAGATGCGAGTCTCTTTTCTTAAAAAATGAATTTATGATGCCTAGGTCATGTGCTAATGCAAAGTCAAGGAGCTCCCTACCGCCGTCGTTCCTCAGACCAAACCCAAAGCCTCCATGCACCAACGGGAAGTGATCATTATCCTTACCGATATGCCCATTAAAATATCCTCCTATGCATATTTTTTCTTCTCTAGGTATGTCTCCCATAATATGATCTAAGCTCTCCCAGAACTTTTTTCTTTCCGTTTCTCCTAATCCAACTTGTGGTGCATACGCACTAACTACTGCCACTACTTCGTCCCTTATTACTATTCTTAACAACATAAGTCTATCATCGTATCTTCTCACCTCCACTACACTATCTTGAAGTTCTTTAGCAACTAGAAAACCTACTCCATTTTTCTTCTATCTGACCCTGAATACCACAGTTTATAATCATTGCACTCTTTTGCTCTCCCACCCCGCCATCTAGTCTCCTGAAGGCACGCTATCTGAACCTTACGTCTCTTCAGCACATCTATTAACTCTAATAACTTACTAGTTAGGGTTCCTACATTCCTTTTTCCAGCATAATGGTTCTTGTTATCTATTATACCTCACTAACCCTCCGTAACCCAGAAAATACCAACGCAAGTCGAAACAACCACTAAACACAGGAAACACCTTAAAATAGAAGTGCAGCACTAGAAAGGCCCCAATCAAATGCAGTCACTCACACGGTGTCAACAATACACAGCCAAAGTACAAATAAATCAAGCAGCAGTAATATATAAAATAACAAGACAGTAGAAATAGCACAAGAATAGGGGATGACTCTCCCTATTTAAAACCACAATGCTGGTACCCTTAACCCAGCCAAACACTCTAAATGAAAAGATATAAGTAAAAAAATACTAAAAGCAGTTATGAAAACCCGAGATGGAATGATCTCACCAAATGGTTTCGCGATGGTTTCGCTATGGCAGGCCAGCCTGCTGGTCTACGGGCTGCGATGGAAGTGGTAATGGTTAGTATGGGCTACAGGTGGTAGTGGGTTGGTGGTGGCAGGTGGGTGTCGGCTGTGATGGGTTCGTCTGTTGTAGGTGAGTGAGTGGTGCGATGGAGGTTGGCTGTGGTGGTGGGTGGTGTGGTGTGATGGGGGTCGGCTGTGGTGTGTTGGTGGGTGGTGTGGGTGGGTGGTTGATGGTTCTTTTTCTTTCTTGTTATTAGTTCATTATTAGAAAGTTGAGAACTTGTGTATGGATGATGATCCTTGATAGGATGAAGGGAAATTTAACAACCAAAGTAATTTGGCTTCTTTCAGTTGCATTTGTCATCTTGTTTCTAGATAATCTTACTTCATCAAGAGGATTGTTATCCCATCTGCACATTTAGAACATATATGTTATATGGTATATGCGTTGAGTTTATGCACACAAGAAAATAGGAAGACTAGAAACATATACATTTTATTTGGCACAAAACAGTTTAGAGGGGTAAAATAGTCATTCTACATTCTGCATAGTTATTCATATATTCAACCAAACAACACTTGCTGCTTGAACAAGTCAGACCTTCCTCTTACTAGTCCACTTTTTTGTTTTTCAGATGTTGCCAAAGAGCCCCTAAATAATAGTTTGGGTCAATTATGTATATATTAGAATGTCTATGTTTGGGTCTAGTATATAAATATGTAAATATATAAGGGTCAAGTATGTGTTAGTAGAAAACCTAATGCTTGGTTCTAGGGCTATATATGCCAACCTCAGTTTGTGTATTGATGGTATGAACAAAATCCATTGTATGTAAACAAGTCTACAATAAATTTCTGCAAGTTTATCAATTTAATCATCTTGTTCATCCAAGTTTGCATCTTTGATTTACCAAACTGGTATCAGAGCACAGTTTAATCAATCAAGGGAAAGATATTTAAAGGAACAAAACCAGCGATATTGTCATGTGTGCAATCGAACAATCAGAACATAAGCAACAATTGTTTTTATGTTCGATCAGCGCAGAATTCTATTGGAATTCTGATTTCAACAGAAGTGGCGATCAAGGGAATTCGAACTATATAGAGCGAAGATTGATTGAAAGAGAAGTAGAGACGATTGTGTTGCGGTGTTCAATCAATCATCGATTGATCCAGTAAGAAAACAATCAATTCTGGTTACCAAAGGAAGTAACAGAGAATCTGGTCTTGGTTTGAAATCGAATTATTGTTTGGGAACCTTTCATTCGATTTCACATAATTGCTTCATGTTCTTGTTTTTGAAACCGAACACATCAGAAGACACCATAACTAGTTCTTGAATCTACCCTATCGTGATTTGTTGCTACACAAAAATCAATCGAGTGACTTAGATCCGAAAGCAGTGCGACAAAACTAGAGATATTACCAAGACTCGGGCTATAGGAAGGCTGAGAATGGGAGGAAGTACCTAATTTGCAAAACAACAGGAGACACCGTGAGTCTCGCCACGGGCAGAAGGGATTTCTCCCCGTGACCAACCTCTGGTGTGAGAATAAGTATTTTTGTAGGAAGTATTTGACTGTGGATATGGTGAGTTGAGGTGGTTTTTTTGTGAACATACCTGGACTGGTGTATTTTTAGTGACACATGGATAACAATATCTCTTCTATAAATCTATTTCTGGTTCCCTGGAGTTAGGCATTAGGGCTAGAACCCCCTGGTCAAAGGGTTTCTTTCCCTTTTAGTGTAAAGGGTCTTACAACTGACATTAATGCCCATTGTCCCTTATAGTTGACTTGTCTCTCATTAGTTCTGTTAACCTATCTTGCTGCATCTACTTTTTACAAAGTTTGTCTTTTATTCTTTGTCGTTTTTGGTTCATGTTCCTACAGCAACCAATGGTTTCTCTTACGTTCCATCGAATTCTTTTGTCTATTGAGGATAGCTACTTTGAGAGTTTTTCAAGTGTTGAGATTTCAATGTTGTGACTGAGGCTTGTACACGTGCCGTGGCTGGGCCTTCACCTCTGGGCCATTGCTGGGCCTTCACCTCTGTGGCCGCGGCTGGGCTTGTACCCCGCGTGCTGATACAGCTTATTGGCCTGACGTTAATGGGTCTTCACTTATGGGCCGCGGCTGGATTTTGAGCCCATCCTTTTGCCACGGTTGGGCCTGCATGGTGGCTTACGGTTTCCGAATCCCTACCCTTTAGCCGCGGCTGGGCCATCCTGGCCTCCCACGGCCGAGACTACTTAGGGTATTATCCGATCACGCGCCTTCCCGGGTGGTACCCCATCATGTCCTCCTAGTCCAATTTTATGGTTGTACCATGATATTGGAATAACACAAGATATTGTCTTGTCTTTTCTTGTTACATCAAATCGCAAGCCATCCTATACCCTTTATAGGTCGGCTATTAGATGCCATCATTAAGACCAACCTTTTGTCTCTTTGTCTCCCTATTTCTCTATAAAAAACCCATCTTTCTTTCATTTGTTGGCATCCATTTTGAAGACTTCTTGCTTGTTCTCTCCATCTTAGGTAAGCTTTCCACATATTTTCTTTTCTTTTGTTTCTTTTTCTTCTGAAATAGAGTGTAGAACCGACATGCACCTTCAGACTTCGGTTTTCATGCAAGATTATCTGAACAACATTACTAACAGTTATGGTGTGAGCCCCGACCTCATGCCCACCGTCCCTCCGCCTAGCGTGACAGTGAGGGACGCGCCCCCCGGTGTCATGGCTTTATATACCGCCTTTTCCACCTTTAGCAACTTCAGGGTGCCTGTTAGTCGTTTTTATGCTTTATCTTGAGATATTATGCTGTTCACTTGGCTCAAATCATCCCTTAGGTTTGATAAAGGTGTAGCATTTTGAAATATCTTGTCGTGCTCTTAGGTTCGAACCTAGCGTGAACTTATTTAGAGCCTTTTATAAACTGACCAGAGTGGGTGATTGGGTTACTTTTGAAAAGAGGAAATCTCCACGACCGACTATCGCGCTGCGTACATTTACTAGTCTGAAACATTGGAAAGACCATTTCTTTTTTGTTTTTGACCAAGTTGTACCCTTTGAGATGCATTGGCTTAGTGTTGATGAGGACATTGGGGATCCTCTTCCCAAAAAGGGTGAGTATGATATGTCGGCTTTTAATGCCCTGAAGGCTGAGCCGACTACACTTCGGTCTTATTCTAAGCATTTTCTTGTGATAGTTGGGATTAGCTGCATTTGGCCGGATCTGGGTCTTTATCCATATATGACTTGTCAAGGAGAGCGTAAGTTCCCACTTCCCTGTTACTATACTTGCACATTTTTGGCTAATCATTGATGTACCTTTATTTTTAAACGGATGGGCTTGTTCGAGCGTATGAAGTTGTCCGCCATAACGGATGTTACCGAGCAAACCGAGCCTCTCCCTCAAGGGGCTTGCCCCGTTCTTGAGACAACTGCTAGTTTTGTGGTTCAGCTGGGCGAGTACTTGTCGGCTTCTTCCTCTAAACGCTGGAGTGTTGATAGCCGCAGTTTGCAAGAAAAACGACAGAAAACAGGCCGCACGAAAGGACTAGGGGGTCCGGGGCTAAAGCCGAAGGACGTCCTGCCGTGGGTGCCTTGGCCGCAGCTGGCGGCGCGGGGTTTGCCGCAACTGCGGCTGGTGGTGGGAAAAGGCCTTCAGCCGCGGCTCACGGGGGTAAGCCGGCGTCGGCCGCGGCTGTGGGTGATGACTTTGGTGGTGACAGCAGTGACTCCTCGTCAAGTTCAACCGAGAAGTCTAAAAGTGTTAAAGGTGTGGCTACTTCTGCTGGTACTTCTTCGGGAGGTACTGATATGGATCCTACTGAGAAGTTCATCCTGGACTAGGATTTAACAAATGGTTCCGTGCTTGATACTCCTGAGTTGTGTAGGGAGTTCATGTTCGCTTCCCGTTCTCTGGCTGAGTTCTACCGCGGTGAGGGTCTAAAGAACAGGGATTTATCAAATGACGGTTGTTCTTCGATGGTTAATAGCTTCTTTTCTTTTGCTGAGATTCATAACCGCTGGGTAGACCGTGTTAAAGAGATTCGTGAACTAAAAAAGCAAGTGTCGCGGCTAACGGATGACAATGCTTCCTTAAAACTCAGATGCGACTTAGCTGAAAAAGAGAAAGAGAAAGCCACCCTTGGTCTTGGTGAGGCTCAAGAAGACCTTCGCATCCAGTCTGTTGCTGTTAAACATCTCTCATCTTATTTGAAGAGTATTAAGAGTACCTCCGAGGATCGGATTTCTCAACTTGAGGGGGTGATTTCGGGACTTAAGGCCGAGAAAAAATGGATTATTTCACATGGGATTGGTCTGGCATTTAACAAAATCCACAATAGTGATGAGTTCCTTGACATGTTGGCCAAGATTAACAGCCTTTCAGATAAGTCCGTGTATAATGCAGGTCTTTATGATGGCATTCGTCTTGCTGTGGATGGGAAAGGACCTGAGGACGCCAAGAATTATGATAGGAATGCTTTGAGTGATCTCCAAATTCAGTCGAACCTTTTTGATGAAGCCACCTTCCCTATGACCGATGCTATTGCTGCGATGTGTGACTCTGATTTTCCTGATTTCAAGGCGTTTCTTGCCCCGATGGTTCCAGGAGCTTCCAAGCATTGATCTGTCTGACGGGTGTTGCAGCTTGTTCTTATTTTTATGTTTGTCGTTTGTATGATCCTTCCTATGTAGAGCATTAGCTCAAGTAGATCTTTTGGTTGTAATTGGTTCATGTTTTTGTATTATGTTTGAACCTTCTTTTGACTAGTGGATGTTTGCTTACTTCCCTTTGTTGGTGGTGACTCGTGTGATGTCTATGTGACTGTGTTTCGTGAGATCAGGTTTCTCTCCTTCTTGTTAAGGAGTCATGATATTTTATACATGCAATGTCGTTTGGCTTTGGTTTTTTGCCTATGGTTGCTCATTTTTGCTAGTTGATGACCTATTTTTCCAACTTTTGGTTCCACGTATTCTCGTGGTTACTTGCCTCATATCATGGTTTCCTTTATTATATGAAAATTTTGTAATAATATTGGTGTGTCATGTGGTTGCTAGACACTTTTTTCTACACGTCACTGGCTACTTACTTAACACAAAATAACAGGTTAAACCGTGGTTGTTGGTTTCATTTTTCTCGTGTATTGGTTCGCACGTAATGTGCCTTTGCTTGGCCCTATTAAATTACAAAGGTAATTTCCAAACGCTCGGTTCTCAGCAGTTGTTAAACATAAAAACTTGGTGATGGAGTGCTAATTCTGGTGCTCGCTTGCACCTTCGTTCATTGAAAATTGAATTACACCCATGGTTACAATTAATATATATGGTTACATATAACACCTACGGAGTTGTGCTCCATTCCATGTTCGCGGAACATGCGTTCCGTTTAAGTGAGCGAGCTTATATGCACCATTGCACCCGGATTTTATGACCTGATACGGGCCTTCCCATCGTGGCCCCAACTTCCCTTAATCCTCGACATGGCTTGCCTCATTGCTACAAAACACGTAGTCCCCCTCCTTGAAAGTTTGTTTCTTCACTCGTGAATTGTAATACCTTTCGATTTATTTTTTATGTCTCGCTTCTCTTATCGCCACAATTATTCTCCGCTCTTCCAGCAGGTTCAGGTTAAGCCGAAGCTCTGCCTCGTTGTTTGTTTCTTTAGCCTGTGCTACCGGGCTGTTGGCATCCCGACCTCGGCTGGAATCATTGCTTCCGAGCCATATGTTAAGCTGAAAGGTGTTTCCCCGTGGCTAGTTTTTGGCATAGTGCGATGGGCCCATAATACGTTAGGTAGTTCTTCCACCCAATTCCTCCCCTCTAGACCGAGTCGTGTTTTTATCCCTTCCACGATGCTTCTATTTTCCCGCTCTACTAAGCCGTTGCCCTGCGGGTGAGCGACTGAAGTGAAAATTTGTTTGATTACCAACTTCTCGCACCAGGATCTGAATGGGTTATCTGCAAACTGTTTTCCATTGTCTGTGACTATGAATAGTGGTAGCCTAAAGCAGCATATTATGTTTTCCCACACAAACTTCTTTACTTGTTGCCCAGTTATCGTTCTCAAAGCTTTCGCTTCCACCTATTTGGTAAAGTAGTCTATCGCTACCAGTAGGAACTTCACCTTTCCTGTTGAAGCCGGGAATGGACCTACGATATCCATGGACCATTGCTAGAATGGCCATGTAGATCTAACTGAAATCATATCATTCTTGGGCCTGTAGCACATGGGAGCATGCCTTTGACAGCTTTCACACCTCTGGATTTCTTCCACCGCGCTTCTGTGCATTCCGGGCCAATAAATCCTGCTCCCATTGCCTTTACGACTACCGTTCACGGACCTGCGTGAATGCCATAAATGCCTTCGTGTATCTCTCTGATCACATAATTGGCTTCTTCTGGCGTCAGACATCGTAGCAGCGGACCCATATATGACCGTCGATATAGAACTCCTTGTTGTATTTCATAATGTAACGCCTTAGCCTGTAATGCCCTTGCCTCCATCTTCTCCTCTGGTAGGCTTTTGTTTGTTAGGAACTCCACAATCGGTTTCATCCAACATTCTTCCTTTATTTCTTCCGTTGTTGCTATCTCCCTTATATCTATGGATGGGGACTGTAGCATCTCAACCCTTACCTCTTTTGCCAAATGGCTGAATATGATAGAGGCCAGCTTGCTTAGTGCATCCGCCTTCTTGTTCTTGCTTCGCGGAATGTGTGATATGTCACATTTGACAAATTTGCTAATTGTTTCCTTTGCTTTATCCATATATCGCTTCATTATTTCTTCTTTCACATCATATAAGACGTTGATTTGGTTAGCCACTAGTAACGAGTCCACGTGTGCATGGAGTTTCTAAATCCCCATCTGCCTTGCTAGCCTGAGGCCCGCCAGTAGTGCTTCGTATTCAGCTTCATTGTTGGAGCTCTTAAAGTCCAGTCGTAGGGTGTAAGTTAACTCCTCTCTTCCTGGCCCTACGGGTATCAGACCCGCTCCTGATCCTTCGTCATTCGATGCCCTGTGAAGGCACCATTCCCCTTCTCCTTTAGGATCGGTATTTATTGAATCTGGGACGGAACTTTCTTCCTGTGGGATTTCTACCAGGAAATCTGCGACCACTTGACCCTTCATTGCCATTCGAGGCTTGTACTCTATTCCAAAAACTCCCAGCTCGATTGCCCATTTTGCGAGCCTTCCTGAAATTTCCGGCTTCCTCAATATTTGTTGTATCGGATGACCTGTTCTTACTTTAACAACATGTGCCTGGAAGTATCGGTGTAACCTTCTGGATGCATGTACGAGGGATAATACAAGCTTTTCCATAGGAGAGTATCGGGTTTGTGGATCCTTCAAGGCCCTGCCGATGAAATAGATTGGTGTTTGTTCTCCCTTTCGATCTGTCATTAACACGGCGCTCACCGCCTCTTTTGCTACGGATAAATACATGATGAGTCTTTCGTCTTTAAGAGGTGCGACCAGTGTTGGCAGGTTGCTTAAATAAACCTTCATCTGCTAGAATGCTTCTTCTGCCTGTGGCGTCCACGAGAAGTTCTTCTTCCCCAAACAATTCTTCAGCGTTGACATGAACGGCAGGGTTCGCTCGACATACTTGGATAGGAACCTGTTAAGCGCCACTAGACACTCGTTGAGCGATTGGACATCTTTGACTGAATTTAGGGAGGGCATCTTGAGGACTGCTGCCACTTTCTCCGGGTTGGCCTCGAATCCATCTTTTGTTACAACCACGCCCAGGAACCTTCCTTCCTCAGCCCCAAAGGAACACTTCTGAGGGTTCAGCTTCATGTTCATCTCTCGCAACCGTCCGAAAGTCTCTGATATGTCCTGCAACAAGGAATCTTCGCTCTGGCTTTTAATGACTATGTCATCAACATAAATCTCAATATTCTTACCGATCTGGGGTTCGAAGGCCTTGTCCATCAAGCGCTGGTAAGTTGCACCTGCGTTTTTTAATCCGAATGGCATTTTTGTGAAACAAAAGACACCTATGTCTATGTAGAATGTCGTTTTGTCTTCATCCTCCGGAGACATCTGGACCTGGTGATACCCTTTGTAGGCGTCCAAAAAACACTTGAGGGGAAAGCAGGCTAGTGAATCTACTTTCAAGTCGATCTGCGGGAGTGGGTAGCAATCCTTGGGGCAAGCGTTGTTGAGGTCTTTAAAGTCGATACACATTCTCCAGGTTCCATCCCCCTTTTTTACCATCACCGGGTTGGCGATCCAGGTTTGATAACGGACCTCTCTGACGATGCATGCTTGCAATAATTTTTTCACTTCTTCCACCACGCTCGACTTCTTTCTTCGCCCATGTGTCTTCGCTTCTGAACGACTGGCTCCTTTGAACGGTATGTATTTAGCTTATGTTCGGCGGTGCTCCGGGGCACCCAGTCATGTCAGAAGGTTCCCATGCGAAAACATCCAGATTACTTTGTAGCAGGCATCTGAGTCTATCCTTTGTGGCATCTCCAAGTTGTCCACCGATTGTGATTTTCTGTTCTGGGAATCACGAATTGATCACCCATTTTTCGTGCGTTGGGCCCACTAGGTCTTCTGTCGAGCTTGACTCCTCCATTTTCAACGGTTTTACATCCTTACATTCTCGGCTGGAATAGATGGTGACTACTCCTGTCGGGGTCGGAAATTTGATTGCCGCGTGCACAGTGTATATCACTATTGGTACACATGTCCCTAGTTCTAGTTCTAATGTACTTAAATGTTTAAGGACTTTCATTTTGTTACACTGATGTAAACATTTGATATTTGTAATGAAAACTCTTGAATGAATGAATATTTGTTATTGAATGTCTTGTATCTTTATATGATTGTTTATTACACGTATATATGAACATGTTATATGGGTTTACAATTGTTATACATAGTTTTGTGTCAATAAAGATTCAGGAATGTGTTTAACTAAGTCCTATGATCCAGTCGCACGACTGAACCATGCGTGTGAGCCAGTTGCACGACTGAGTCATGCGAATGACTCAGTTGTACGAATGATTCAATCTTATGGTTCATACGTACGTATGAATGGATCGTATGGCTCAGTCGTACGAATGAAGACTGTAACCTATAAATACCACTTAATTCGTGGAAAAATAAAAGACTTCGAGAATTCACAACCCTAGCCGTCCCAGAACGTCCAAGTCGTCCCTTCCAACTTCATAGAGCGTTCATTATCATTCCTAATCAATTCTTAACGCTTTCTAATCGTTAGTTTTGATCAGATTAACGTTCTCCCTGATTGGATCGCCAATCAAATAGGATTCCACACTATTTGTTCTGGTTTTTACGTAGATTCAGTTAGTACCAGTTAGTACCAGTTCGTACTCGGTCCTAACACTGATGTAATCATTTGATATTTGTAATGAAAACTCTTGAATGAATGAATATTTGTTATTGAATGTCTTGTATCTTTATATGAGTGTTTATTACACGCATATATGAACATGTTATATGGGTTTACAATTATTATACATAGTTCTGTGTCAATAAAGATTCAGGAATATGTTTAACTAAGTCTTATGATCTAGTCGCACGACTGAACCATGCATGTGAGCCAGTTGCACGACTGAGTCATGCGAATGACTCAGTCGTACAAATGATTCAATCTTATGGTTCATACGTATGTATGAATGGATCGTATGGCTTAGTCGTACGAATGAAGACTGTAACCTATAAATACCACTTAATTCGTGGAAAAATAAAAGACTTCGAGAATTCACAACCCTAGTCGTCCCAGAACGTCCAAGTCGTCCCTTCCAACTTCATAGAGCGTTCCTGATCATTCCAAATCAATTCTTAACAATTTCTAATCGTTAGTTTTGATCAGATTAATGTTCTCCCTAATTGGATCGCCAATCAAATAGGATTCCACACTATTTGATCTGGTTTTTATGTAGATTCGGTTAGTACCAGTTCGTACTCGGTCCTAACAAGTGGTATCAGAGCTTTGGCTCTCGATTCTACATGGATTCAATCAAGTTTTTGCAAAAATCAACGTTTTTCAATCAAAGATCTGTTCTTTTTGCATAAAAATTCGATTTTTACGAGTGCATGTGTTCAAAAGTTCGTATTTTTCGAGTTCTAGCATACTAGGGTTCTCAAAATCGTGTTTTTAGTCGAATCGAGTGAAAATTTTTGAAAAATTTCAAAGTCAAACGTCTCAGTCGCACGATTGATCCAATCGCACGACTGAACTTCATACGCACAGCTCATTCGCACGATTGGCACAGCTCATTCGCACGATTGGTCCAATCATCTGTTCATTCGCACATTTAAGCTCGTTCGTTCGGTTCAGCTCAGTTGTATAGTTCATTCGTACGACTGAACTCATACGCTTAGATTCATACGCACTGTTGACCTCAATCGCACGTGTGAATTCAGTCGCACATTTGAATCGCATGATTAAGTCTCATTGGCATTCCCCAGTCGCATCAGTCAGTTAGATTGTCAAGTTTTTCAAACTAAGTCATCATGGACGAACAACACTTTGCTTTCTCAGCTGGGAAGGACTCCAGAATTCAGAATCTCCTACTTTTGTTAAATGAGATCAGAAATCACAACAAACCACCAAAGCTTCTGACACATGATGAATATCCTCAATGGAAGCAACGGTTTGAAATTCATTTGAATAGAGTGGACACCAACTTATGGAGCACAATTAAGACTGGTTACACTATGCCAGTTGGAGCTGACGGTGTTGACTCTAAGTGGTTTGAATGAGATGGAAAAGGTTGCGTACAATGCTGAGAAGAAGGCCTATGCATTGTTGACACAGTCCATCCCAAAAGATATTTTTCGTCAGTTCTCAGAGCACAAGCAATGCAAGAAGTTATGGAAGGCTCTAGAGAAACGGTATGAAGGAAATGCAACGCTTAAGTCTCTAAAGGCTAAAGCTTTGAAGAAGGAATTTGATAACTTCTCATCAATCGGAAATGAGAGTCTGGGCGACATTATCGATCGCTTCTATCATTTGATGAGTGAACTGCACACTCATGGGGTTAAAACGTCTATGGAAGATAAGGTGTCGAGTCGGGCTGATGGTTTACCTGATAAGTGGGATTCATTCGTTTCCACTTTAGGACATAATGAAGTGCTGGAAACGTTGGATATAAATGACTTTATTCTGAAATTGAAAAAGGAAAAGCTATGACTGAAGTACAAGTCTAAAAAAGGAACCTACACTCAGAATCCTTCTCTATATAATGTGGCTCCTACTACTGCATACAGCCCCTGATCATGCTGTAGCTGACACTTCTGAACCGCATACTCCAACAGTTTAGAATCTGGATACTGAAGTCGCAGTACCAACTACTCCTGGAACTCAAGTTAATGTACATCATCCTCTGGACAACATCATAGGAGATATTCTATCGGGAGTTCGAACATGAAATCAGCTATACTCAGCTGATTATGCTGCAGTCATGGAAAAGGGATACTTACACGATGGTGCTTATCGATGCTTTGTTTCTCATTTTGAGCCAAAGCATGTCAGCGAGGCTTTAAAAGATGAAGCATGGGTAAGTGCTATGCAAGAAGAACTCCTTCATTTCAAGAAGTTAGGAGTCTGGACACTTGTGGACAGACCAAAAGGTGCGAAAGTGATTGGCACTAAATGGGTTCTTCGATGCAAGAAAGATGACCAAGGGGTCATAATCAAGAACAAGGCTCTGCTTGTCGTTCAAGGGTTTAGACAAGTCGAAGGCATCGACTACAATGAAGTGTTTGCATCTGTGGCAAGGATGGAAGCTATTCGTATCTTCTTAGCCTACGCATCCTACATGCAGATCAAAGTCTATCAACTGGATGTGAAAAGTGCACTCCTTCATGGTGAAATCTGGGAAACGGTGTTCGTCAGTCAACCCGAAGGATTTGAGGATCCTTATCATCGGGATAGAGTGTATAAACTGGACAAGGCTTTGTACAGGCTTCATCAAGCCCCTCAAGCCTGGTACGAGAAACTCTCTACTCATCTGCAGAAACATGGTTTTCGTAGAGGGGTCATTGACTGTACACTATTCATCAAAGAAAAGGATGGTGATTTACTACTGGTGTAGATATACGTGGATGACATAATCTTCGGTTCCAAGAAAAAAACATTGTGTAAAGAATTTGAGTCTGTGATGAAAGTTGAGTTCGAAATAAGCGCCATGGGAGTAATGAAGTTCTTTCTCGGTTTACAAGTAGATCAGACACCAAGTGGTATCTTCCTGCATCAGACCAAATATGTAGGTGATATCCTTAGTCGGTTTGACATGGAGAATGAAACAGCTGCTGGGACTCCATTTGCCATGAATCACGATATGGCACCCGACAAAAATGGTGATCTGGTCGATGCCACCATGTATCGAGGACTGATCGGATCTCTATGTACCTCACAGCTTCTCATCCTGATATTATGTACGCCACGTGTCTCTGTTCTAGATATCAGGAAAAACCCAAAGTAAATCACCGAATTAGAGTAAAGAGGATTATCTGAAGGGTACACCAACACTTGGGTTGTGGTATCCTCATGATGATGACTTTGAGCTTACAGCGTATAGTGACTCGGATTATGGTGGTTGCAAGATGAACTACAAGTCAACATCAGTAGGATGTCAGTTCTTTGGAAGACGGTTAGTCACCTGGCAGTGTAAGAAGCAGACGTCGGTAGCTCTATCGACATGTGAAGCCGAATACGTTGCCGCAGCAAGTTGCTGTTCTCAAATCATCTGGATTCAACAGCAAATGCGAGACTACGGTTTGCAATTTTCTAACACCTCTATTTATGTTGATAATTCAGATGTAATTACAGTCACTAAAAATCCGGTCCAACACCCAAAGACAAAACACATCGGCATTAAATATCATTTTATACGTGACTGTTTTGAAAAGCAATTAATCGATGTTGTTAAAATTAATACGTATTTTCAACGCGCCGAGCTCTACACAAAAGCATTTGATAAACCTCGGTTTTTATATCTGTTAGAGGTCAATGGCGTCAAAAAGAAAAGTGATATCATTCCAGATGAATCTAGTTCTTAGTCTGTCGTTACGTTTTAATTTTTATTTTTATTTTTCTTTATTTTATTTTCCTGTCTTTAAAAAAACCAAAAACACAAAAAAAAAATCGGTTTTAGAATTTTAAGGGGAGAATAGGTTTAGTTTCAGTAGTTAGTATTTAAATTACTCAAAAAAACGAGGGCGGGCAGATAAGCTGAAAAGCAAAGACATCAAATCTGTGAGTTTGATTCAAAACTCTGGAAGATGATAGTACAAAGGGAACCAATTGTCTGGGACATCAAAAGGACTTAAAGGTTCAAACTGTTACATTAAAACTACGAGTCTGAGAAAAATAAGCCAAACAAAGGAAAAATGATAGTAAACTAGCCTGTAACTGAGGTAACATAGAGAAAGTATACCTAGAGTTTGCTAGTCCATTATATGATGTGTCGGTAGATTCAACACAATAAACAAGTAGACCTCATTGGTGAAATAAATTAAAACTAAATAGTTCAACTAGCTGTGGGCTTCCACCTTATCCCTGGTTAACACAATCA